>RCUC01158038.1:0-85918 GCA_003697995.1 Taxidea taxus jeffersonii | reverse complement strand
TGTGTGTGTGTGTGTGTGTGTGTGTGTGTGTGTGTGTGCGCACGCGCGCAACTGTTTCCTGATTTTAGTGGGAAAGGGCCTAAAGTTAATCAGCTCTGCCCTCATTACTGCAATCAGTGGAAATCATTACAGTTGGCTGCAGGGGACACAAGGATAATTTGTCCAACCAAAAAAAGAAATTAACCATTGCAAAAACAAAAATCATCACATTGTAGTATGATGGTATGAAGAAACTAACCTTCTTAAATTGCATGCAAACATTTTAGCTCAAAACAAGAAATGAACAATGTAACATGTTCCTGAATTAAATCACTACTTTTCATAATCTTCCAAAACTCAGCTTTGTTGCTTTGTTAAAAACGATGCCAACTGTGATCTCAAATTTGTGGCTGTATTATTCTCCATATGCCTTTCTTTCTTTTGTCTTAACATTTAAACTCACTCCTTCATACTTTACTATAAAAGACATTTACAAAATGGATACTCTTTGCAAGACTTTTAGACAAGCTCAAATGCCTGCAGCACTGAACTCCACTTGGTAGATATACAATAGAATGTTTTAATTTCTAACCTGAAGCTGTTCACCCGAAGATTTAAAATGCCACGGGGATCAATCTATTGTTGAAATGTGCTTTTCAGACAGACTCATTTAAGAATAACCC
This sequence comes from Taxidea taxus jeffersonii, assembly GCA_003697995.1. Classification (NCBI taxonomy): domain Eukaryota; kingdom Metazoa; phylum Chordata; class Mammalia; order Carnivora; family Mustelidae; genus Taxidea; species Taxidea taxus. The sequence goes on along the minus strand of RCUC01158038.1, from coordinate 85,256 downwards.
TGGTAAATAAATACAAAGATTTTTGTTGTGTTAATCATGGTAAAGCAAGCACGTGCCCCAACTCTGGTTAAGAATTAACGTCAACCAAACCCCAGTTTTTCTCTACTTACAAAACATTATTCTCCCACTTAAATATAACATTATCAGATAATTATTATATTATGCCCTTAAGGAATACATTTCTCTCAAATTCATGGTTTCTTTCATAAAATAATACAAGTGTGTTCAGATGCTCTGATGACAAATTAGGTAGGAACCATAAATATGAATATGAAAATCATATCTAAGTTGTCATACATGAATCTTGGGTTAGTTATATTTTACTGGATTTGGGGCCAAGTCTTGGTTCTGCACCTATCAGGTCTGATAACTTCCACAAGTCAAGTTTCCTCTAACATTTGGTTTTCTCATTTTTATTTTTTCTTTCTTTTCTCCTTCATTTCCTGCCTCACTCCCACACTTGTTCCATATTTCCTTGCACATGCTAGGTAGCTGGACAGTGAAATAGATGGTGTATCTCATGGTAGTAAGTGCGGTGAAGAAAAAATATAGCAAGGAAAGAGGATTGGCAGTGCTGGAAAGGAAAGCTTGCTATTTTTTATACACAGTGATGAAGGAAGTCATGACTTAGTAAAAGATGACAACTGAGATGACCTGAAGGAGAAAAGAAATAAGCCTTATCAGCTATCTGGCAAAAGATAATTCATTCCAGAAAGAGGGGGCAGTATGAAAATCTTTAATGTTAGAAAAACTTCAATGTAAAGAAGTATGAAAACCTTCAACACAACGGTCGATGTGTTCAACAAAGAGAAAGTCAGTGAAGCTGGAGCAGGGTGAGGTGGGTGAAAGTATGAGCTGAAGACATCAAAAATTGAAGGGATATAGAATCAGGTGCTATGAAATCATATATGATAGCCAGGTATGTTGTTGTGATGACTCTAGACTATGCAACTGAGTTAAAAACCATGGAAAGATTTTGCAAAGAGAAGAGACTTGCTTTAAGTGCATCATTCTGGCCTCTACACTGAGAACACCCTGTACAGGAAGAGGGCCACATCATGTGAAAAACGATGGTGATCTAGGAATAAGGCAGCAACGGTGGAGGCAGTAAGAACTGGAGGGATGACTTTTTTGTTTTGAAAGTATTTCTTTTTAACTAATAGACTATTTTGGGAAGAATTTTGTATTTTAAAAAATTGAACAGAAAATATACTCAGAAATACCACCACTACTACCACTTAGAGCTCAATTTCTCCAACTTTATAAAATATCAAGAAACTCTAATACAGTTGCCATATAAAAATCAGCTCCAAATCTATCTTAAGAGCCTAGCCCACATGAGAAATAGTAGCTAAAGAGATTCTGGAATTGGGGCACCTGGGTAGTGCAGTCAGTTAAACATCCAACTTTCGATTTTAACTCAGGTCATGATCTCAGGGTCATGAGATACAGCCCCATGTCAGGCTTTCTACTGGAGCCTGTTTAAGTTTCTCTCTCTCTCCCTCTTCCTCTGCCCTTCCTCCACTCTCTTTCTCAAAAAAGAAAAAAAAATATTTTGGGATATAAAATATCTCAGTTATCCTCCAGAGCAGTGGATTGGGTGATGAGTAAGTCAATCTTTCCTTGCCATCATAAGTCAGGAAAAACTTATGGCTTCAGATTCTACCTATACTTAAAAAAATTTTTTTTTAATTTATTTTCTTAATTTCTTTTCAGTGTGCCAGAATTCACTGTTTATGCACCATACTCAGTGATCCATGTAATACATGCCCTGCATAATACCCACCACCAGGCTCACCCAACCTCCCATCCCCTTCCCCTCCAAAACCCTCAGATTGTTTCTCAGAGTCCACAGTCTCTCATGGTTCATTTCCCCCTCTGATTTCCCCAACTCACTTCTCCTCTCCTTCACCCAATGTTCTCCGTGTTATTCCTTATGCTCCACAAATAAGTGAAACCATATGATAATTGACTTCTCTCTGCTTGACTTATTTCACTCAGCATAATCTCTTCCAGTTGATACAAAAGTTGGGTATTCATCCTTTCTGATGGAGGCATAATAGGTATATATGGACCACATCTTCCTTATCCATTCATCCATTGAAGGGCATCTTGGTTCTTTCCACAGTTTGGCAACTATGGCCATTGCTGCTATGAACATTGGGGTAGAGATGGCCCTTCTTTTCACTACATCTGTATCCTTGGGGTAAATACCCAGCAGTGCAATTGCAGGGTCATAGGGAAACTCTATTTTTAATTTCTTAAGGAATCTCCACACTGTTTTCCAAAGTAGCTGCACCAACTTGCATTCCCACCAACGGTGTAAGAGGGTTCCCCTTTCTCCATATCCTCTCCAGCACATGTTGTTTACTGTCTTGTTAATTTTGGCCATTCTAACTGGTGTAAGGTGGTACCTCAATGTGGTTTTGATTTGAATCTCCCTGATGGTTAGCAATGATGAACATTTTTTCATGTGTCTGTTAGCCATTTGTATGTCTTCATTGGAGAAGTATCGGTTCATGTCTTCTGCCCATTTTTTGACATGATTATCTGTTTTGTGTGTGTTGAGTTTGAGGAGTTCTTTATAGATCCTGGATATCAACCCTTTGTCTGTGCTGTCATTTGCAAATATCTTCTCCCATTCCATGGGTTGCCTCTTTGTTTTGTTGACTGTTTCCTTTGCTGTGCAGAAGCTTTTGATCTTGATGAAGTCCCAAAAGTTCATTTCGCTTTTGTTTCCTTTGCCTTTGGAGACATATCTTGAAAGAAGTTACTATGGCCGATGTCCAAGAGGTTATTGCCTATGTTCTCCTCTAAGATTCTGATGGATTCCTGCCTCATATTGAGGTATTTTATCCATTTAGAGTTTATCTTTGTGTATAGTATAAGAGAATGGTCAAGTTTCATTCTTCTACACATAGCTGTTCAATTTTCCCAACACCATTTATTGAAGAGACTGTCTTTTTTCCACTGTATATTTTTTCCTGCTTAGTTGAAGATTATTTGAGCATAGAATTGAGGGTCCCTATCTGGGCTCTTTACTCTGTTCCACTGGTCTATGTGTCTGTTTTTGTGCCAGTACCATGCTATCTTGGTGATCACAGCTTTGTAGTAAAGCTTGAAGTCAGGCAACGTGATGCCCCCAGTTTTGTTTTTCTTTTTCAATATTTCCTTAGCAATTCAGGGTCTCTTCTGATTCCATACAAATTTTAGGATTGCTTGCTCCAGCTCTTTGAAAAATGTTGGTGGAATTTTGATCTGAATGGCACTGAAAGTATAGATTGCTCTAGGCAGTATAAATGTTTTAACAATGTTTATTCTTCCAATCCATGAGCGTGGAATGCTTTTCCATCTTTTTGTGTCTTCAATTTCTTTCATGAGTGTTCTGTAGTTCCTCAGGTACAGATCCTTTACTTCTTTGGTTAGGTTTATTCCAGGTATCTTATGGTTCTTGGTGCTATAGTAAATGGAATCGATTCTCCAATTTCCCTTTCTGTATTTTCTTTATTAGTGTATAAGAAAGCAGCTGATTTCTGTACATTGATTTTTGTATCCTGCCACATTACTGAATTGCTGTATGAGTTCTAGTAGTTTGAGGGTGGAGTCCTTTGGGTTTTCCATATATAGTATCATGTCATCTGCAAAGAGAGTGTGACTTCTTCATTGCCAATTTGAATACCTTTTATTTCTCTTTGTTGTCTGATTGCTGTTGCTAGGACTTCTAATACTATGTTGAACAAGAGTGGTGAGAGTGGGCATCCTTGTCATGTTCCTGGATCTCAAAGGGAAAGCTGTCGGCTTTTTTCCTGATCTACCTATACTTTTAAAGGAGGCCCCACAAGGATGCCTGAGTGGCTTAGCATGTTAAGCATCTGCCTTAGGCTCAGGTCATGGGGTCCTTGGGTGGAGTCCCACGTTGGACTCCCTGCTCAGCAGGGAGCCTGTGTCTCCCTCTGCACCCCTCCCCCCACCATCCAGCTTTTGCTCCCGAATGCTCTCCCTCTCTCATGCACATGCAAAAATGAATAAATAAAATATGTTTTTTAAAAAAGTAGGTGCCATGAGATCATGTGATTAATGACTAAAATAAGGTGGACTAACAAATGTCAAAATTATTAGTTAAAAAGCATATTATTTATGTGTTCCGAAGTTTCCTAGGTTGTAGGCACAAAGTACGTCGATATATTTACTAAATTTCAATTCTTCTCTTTCTATGCATTCATGAGCTCACACAAAAGGCCTTCTTTCTGCAACACTTGCCACATTATTTCTGGAAACTTTTTTCAGAGTAAAGAGAGAGTTTCTCTCACTCATTGTTCCCATTTTGCACAAGCTGCCTTTCTGTCACTGCCATCCCCCTCCTGCAAAATACAGATATCTGCACCCCACCTCAAGGAAACATTTAATACTCTTGTGCTTCATGGGTAGAGCAGGCTTTTTCAGAATGGGAAGACTGGCTCCATCCTAAATGCTTTACACTCCAATTTTGATCAGTTTTAACAACATCATTTCTGGAACAATTAAAGTCTTAAAGAGATTAGTAAAACAACTTTTTGAGTTTAGTCTTTCTTCTCAGGAGACACAGATATCTGTTTTGGGAGGGATTCAAATAGAATTTCCCACTCCATTCTATAAAGTGATGCTTGGGCTCAGTTAGTAAATTCAGCTTATTTTATTTGGAGACTCCTACCTTATAAATAATTCCCTCCAGGTATATTTGAAACTCCTCCTCCAACCTGGCATGTGTCATCTTCCTCCTGCTGCCCACATCACTCCATCAGCCACAGCAACATGTGCCTAAATCACAAATATAGACACAGATAAGATCTTATCAATTGACTCCTTAGATCTCAACTAAATATATCCTTTGGAAAGAAAGGGTTACCAGATGTATTCTAATCTAGATTCTGACTCAGAAGTTTTCCAATGATCTAAATTGGTTTTAGCCACATTATCCCAATTGTTTCTGCCCTGTATAGAGGACTATAGATGCAGACCACAATTTATCCATTAACACATCTGATAATGTTAATTTAAATAATTAACTAGTATTTACTGAGCAACATATATAGATCTAACACACATTTCTATCATTTCAATTTAAAGTTAACTCTAAATATTCTAGACTGAATCATTGTTTTCACCATATCCTTTTTCCTGGCTCATTTCCTGTTTGGGAGTAATCTAGATACACATTAACTAATACAAACAATATTTATTGATCACCTTTTATGTGCCAAGCCTTGGTCAGATTTTCTTAATAAAAGTGAGTAAGTTTATAATGCATATGAAGAAGAGAGGATTTTTAGAATTTGATGGTGAATTGGGGTGAGATGGAAGAGAATTAGAACCTTGTTCAGTTCAAAGGAAAAAATAATAAGGAATAAATTGGTTTCCCTATCTACTCAAAGATAGAATATTTAGAAGTTATACTTGAAGGCCTGCATCATACTTGTTTTTAAAATAAATGACTGTCTGGCCTCTAGTTATACATACATAAAAGTGGCTTAATTTATTTCCTCGAAGTTCTCCAAAATCATTTATTGTTTTTTACTCCCTTTCTTTACTATTTTCTGACTGACAAATTTAAAATTAGCCTTGTTGAAAGCCTATCAAGTTGTCGGTAACAATGGTGGTTGTTATCTTGAATTACTCATAAGAAAAAGAGCTGAGGAATTATGTTGCTGTTTGTTTTAAATACTTCTGGCAATTATGATTCAGTAGGTCTGGGGCAGGGTCCAAGTATTCATATGTTTTCTTTTTTAAGTTTCCATGTGGAATGCTGATGCATGTACCCTCCTCCCGGTGATCTATTTGTTCCCAGCAAATTAAGGGGCGGTGGGGGGGGGGGAATGAAAGCATCCAGGTCTTCTCAATTTATATAGTTAATGTACATTCTCTTAATATATGAAAAAAACAAAACAGAAGCAGAAATACCCCATGACATCTACTGACCTGAAAAGAGGTTGTATTCCACAAATATTTTCTCAAATGAACATTCAATTCCTACTTAAGTGCTGTTTTTCAGTAATAGGTAACTTGACATCCCGCTTCTTCACTTATTTTTTTTTTTTAACTTCATAACAGTCAAGTGGTTTTTTTTTTTTTTTTAATGCCCCTCATTCCAGCTGTCCTTGAAGACCACAGAAAAAGCCAAATAAAATAATCTATCTTAATATGGGCATAGTCTTCAAAGACAAGCTGTATCCCTGGAACAGGAAAAAGTCCAAGTGTTTTCTGGTATCTTTGTCCTTAGCTGTTTTAACTATTAATTATACTTCAATTGTTCTCTTTGGGTATTTGGCAATAGAATTTATTCAGTGCTAAAAGGAAAAGACTATCAAGCCATGAAAAGACACGAAGGAAACTTAATTGCATATTACTAAGTGAAAGAAAACTGTCTGGAAAGGCTACACCTACTGTACAATTCCAACTTTATGACAATCTGGAAAAGTAAAAACCATGGAGACAGTGAAAAGATTTGTGGCTGTCAGGGATTGAGGGAGGGAGAAAGATGAATAGGCAGAACACAGAGAATTTTTAGGACAGTCAAAATACTTTGTATGATGCTATAATGATAGATATATGTCACTATTAATTTGTCAAAACCTATGGAGTTACAATACCAAGAATGAACTATAACATCAACTATGAACTTTGGGTGATTGTGATGTGTCAGTTGTAGGTTCATCAGTTGTAACAAATGTGCCACACTGGTGGGCTTCTCAGCTTTGGGAAGTTCTATGATATGTGCTTGAAGGAGAAATATTTGCCGAACTATAGGTCTGGCAGATATCATAGATAACAGAATCATAGATAAAGTAAAGAAATGACAAGTCAAAAGAAAGACAGGATGCATCTGTCATAGGATGTGAATTTGATAATTGTTGATTTACCTCCTAGTTGTAAATTGTAGAATGTACACATCACAAAATTGGAAATATAGGCTAATATATCTACAGAGATAGCTAAATAACTTATTTGCACAGCAAATGTAAGAGGGAGAAGAGGGAAATCTCTGTACCTTTTTCTAAATTTTACCTTGAACCCTAAAACCTCTTAAAATAAAATAAGACCTTTAAAAACAGGAATGAGGCAAGATCCAAGATGGGAATCACCACTTAATGGAAGATTCTGGCACATAGTTCAATAACGGTGTCATCAAAAGAATTATACCAGAGAAAAAGTTTAATGAGCTATAATTGTATCAACCAGAAAGTGACAATAAAGATACTTGAAAGTCTGAAATTAAGCTGAGGAAGAAACAGGGAAATGAATTACCTCACAGTCTTTGCTATTCTGAGAGGGATGTTTTCTTATTTCTTGGATGAATATGCTAATATGTCAGAAGTGTGTGTGTATTCTTTTCCAACAATGATCATCAGGTTATACAATGATAATCCACTTGCCTAATTTAATGGATATGTCTTCTTCAATTAGCATTTTAAATGTTTCCCATTCCATCTGTCCTGAAACTTGTTTTCTTCTTTAGCTTCTCTAACATTCCTCTCTTGTGGGTATTCTCTTTTTGCCTGACTACTTCTGAGTTTCTGTAACAAATCCCTCCTTTATCAGTTGGTCTTTAAGTATTGTTGTTCCTTAGAGTTTTGCCCTCAGCTATTTTTAGCTCCACTCCACTTTCTATAAACTCATTACCTCAAATGGTAATGCAACTCAAATCTTTATGTCCAACCAAGACCTTTCTTCAAATTTACTTTTAAAACAACAAACCAAAGCTTCAGAGTTACTTCAAATTCAAACAGTTCTAAAACAACATTAATTCTTCCATTTCAAGGTGACTTCTCCTGAATGTCTCATCTTTGTCACTTATTCAACAATGAACTAAACAAACAAAACTAGAAAAACCTGTAAGTCATTGTTATTTTTTCTTTCCTTTGATTCCTCATATTCTTTTTTAAAGTGATTCTCTTACATGGAGCAATATTCCCATTTCTACATCTTGTGACATCATTGCTTATTTGTGAACTATTGAAATAATTTAACTGCTTTTTCTGCCTCCAGTTTCAGGCCCTTACATCCATAATCCACAACACTGCTGAACTAGTTTTCTAGAGATGCTAAAAAAAATTACCGCACAAATTAGGCAGCATAAACAGCAGAAGTTTACATCATCTAATAATTCTAGAGGCTGGAAGTACAAAACCAAGGTGTCAGCAGGGCTGATTTTCTGAGGGCTGTGAGGGAGAATCTGTTCCTTGCCTCTGTTTCTAGTAGTCTCAGGTATTTCTTGGCTTCTATATATTCTCTCTGTACCTTCACATCATCTTCCCTGTGGTATGTGTCTGTTTCTGTCTAAATTCCCTCTTTTTATAAGTACACTAGTCATATTGGACTAGGGTCTACCCTGATAATTTCATTTTAACTCAATCATTTGCGAAGGCCCTATTTTCAAATAAATTTACATTTATAGATAACTCAGTGTTTTGGGAGGAACACAATATATTCTATAACAGCTGCTAAAGGTATCATTATAAAAGAAGTTGAAGCACATTCCTCTCTTCATGACTATTTAATAAAGTCCACCTTTAGGGGGATAGAATTAAGACTGCTTCCATTCAACTCCCAATCTAGCTTTCTCTTATCTTCTGTTAGTGTCTCTCAATGACCCTTTGCTCTAGCCAGTATATGCCTGATGCTTTGACTCTTCTGGGTTTTGATGAAATCATATTCTACCTGAAATATTTTTCTCTTCCTGTTGAAATTTTAGATAATTTACACAACCCCAACTCAAATGAACTATTCTCTAAAGAGCCTTCCTTGATTCTCTGAGTCCCAGTTAATTGTCTGCTATTCTCTCTGCCCAAGGCATTTATTTAAACATTTTAAAATGTAAGATCTACTAAGCCTAACTTCTTGAGTTATGCATTTTTTCCCTCTCAATTTTAGTTGGATTTTGTTGTATTCCTTTTAACAGACAAAAACGGCAAGTGAAAGTAGTCAAGGATATTTTTCTGAATGGATTTTTAAAATGGATCTATGTTTAAAAGTAGATAGGTCTGGGCCTCCTCAAACTTTCAAACCTGACAAATTACAGTGTAATTGATGAAAATAAAAATGCTTAATAGAGCAGCCTCTTAAAAATTATTCATTTGACTGATGTTGGATACCTGTTGAATATGTCATGGCAGAATTCACATCACCCCTCAAGTGTGAAAATTGAATTTATCATAAAATATCCAAGGGGAAAACAGAGAGAGTAAACAGAACCTTCTCAGCTTTGGGAAGTTCTATGATATGTGCTTGAAGGAGAAATATTTGCCAGAACTATAGACCTGGCAGATATCATAGATAACAGAATCATAAAGTAAAGTAATGACAAGTCAAAAGAAAGACAGGATGCATCTGTCATAGGATGTAAATTTGATAATTGTTGATTTACCTCTTAGTTGTAAATTTTAGAATGAACACATCACAAAATTGGAAATATAGGCTAATATATCTACAGAGATAGCTAAATAACTTGTTTGCACAGCAAATGTTCTGATGGGTTTCACTAAAAAGTACACATACAGGTTTTATTTTTTTCCTAAGGAAAGTTTTTTCTCCAACTACCTGCCTTAAAAACCTAAGTTGCATCAAGGAGAGCATTTGCCACAGAATCTTGGCCTATTTTTTTCGTTTTATCTACTTTAGTTCTCATGTTAAATCATAACATTTAGCTGAACTTTTATGTTCACACTTAAGATGAAAACCTAATATGCACATTTAATGGGAATGAAATTCTCAAATCATACCACTTTATTATGCATGATTTAAGACTTTCGTTCCAATTAAGTATATGTATAAAGCTATAATTATTGCCAGTCTGCCTTTCTATTTATACTTTACCCCTCCTCAAAAGGCTTAATGAGCTTATTGGATAATTTTGGGAGATGAAACCTAAATCTTACAGCTTCTTTATTTCACTTGAAATTCTAAATGCAATGCTTCACCTTCGGCATTTGGTTACATAATGGATAACACAGTTAATCCGTCTTCCCCTGATGATAATTCTGGCCTTTACTTAAAAGGTATCATAATTTAGGTGCTGTAAATCTAACTAGTAGATGATAAATTTTTTTTCCCTAGGATTATGGCAAGGCACTTGAGAGTAACTGATGAGTTTCTATCACCATCTGCCAAGAGCAGAAGAGCATTCCTCTATGGCTCTCTTCTTAATGGAAAATGAACACGTTTTGTACATCTCTGGCTAATTTGGGGGCCAAATACATCTCTTAAGAATCTTTGCTTCCTTTTAGAGAGTGTTAATTCTGAGGCAATTAGTGTGTGACAGGTGGAAAGTGCAAGTGAAACCACAGCTGTGATCCCTTAAATGACGCCTATAAACAATTGGAAATAACCTAGGATATTTTCATGATCTTACAAGAAGGGGTTGTCAGCAAGTCATGGCTGTTCCACCCCAAAGGGAATGCCCTGAAGACAGCAACGAGTGATGTTTTACATAATGCCAAACTACAAAATACAATGTGGTCTTGTTTGCTGTTCCCAGTGACCAGTGTGGAATTCTCATTTGCTTCTTTTGGGAATTGTGTTGAGCATTTTTATTTCTGAAATATGTCACCTTCTCTACTATGTGTATAATCTCATGATTCAGTATATTTTAAAAAGGAAAATGTTCAAAAGTCCAGAGAGGTGTACAACTTGAAAACAAAATAACAAAAATAAATGCTGTATTTAAAAGATCTTTATAATCTAAAAAAAAATAGATGCTGCTTAAAGTTTTGAATAATACTAAAATTATATGTAGGTATGTAAAGTTAAATACATTTAATAGAGTTGTAAGTATCTTGTTTTACAAAAAGAAAACTATCTTCTAAATTTGGAGACTGGAGAATCCCAAGGTATTTGGTATCACATACATGCATGTGATACCAAGGAAAACAATTGCCTGTAATTGGAAAATCTGTTTTATTGATTAAGGAAAAAGTCTTTAATATCTTCTTAAGTGAAACAATATCTTGTTAAGTCCTTCAGGAATCCCTGAACTTTTTGAATATACCATAATCATTACCAATATGAATAGGAGGTAAATTCTCTGAAAGGACAGAAAAATTACTGTAGCAATATGCCTATTGATGATATTACATTTGGTGCTACTTGTTAACCTCAACAATCCTCATTAAAAACATTAATAAGATGCTACACTTCTTTCCTGATTGCATCTATATCCTGATCACAGCTATAGACAGGATGAATGGGAAAACTGGGAGCTGGGGATTGGCCCTGAAAGTTGATCCTGAAAACCTGCTCATTCCAGGTTATTTTATGAAACAAAGCACATACTCTCATGATTCAACAATCTTGCCGTGAAGAATCAGTAATAGAAGGAACAGTTTTCCTTTCTTGTTTGAAAAGATTCTAGCTTCCTTTCTCCAAAATGCTCTAATTCCTTTACCCAAAGGAATCACTCTGCAATAGAAGGGAAGAATTAACAGTGGCTCTGTTAGTTTTCCTCTAGCTTTGAATATGCCTGATGATACTGACTCTTGGTAACTCAAATAATTGTTAGAGCTTACTTATACCAGAAACAAGACGAGGACTAGGTACCAGACTTTCACCCGTTGTCAAGTAATGAGTAATTCAAGGTAATAACATGCAGCTACAAAGGGCTAGTCACATGTGTAAACGGACTACGAGACTAGTCACACCAGTCATCAGTGCATGAGTGGGGAGGTTGTCACTAGCTCTATAAAAGCTAAGGATTCCACAGATGGTGGTTTCTCGAAGTAAAGTGCTTTAAACACTCTCAGAGAGGCCTATTGGGAATCACGCATTTGACTGTCCACTCGTATTTCAAACCAGTGCTGCCAGCGGACGCTGCTAGTCGCACACAATACTTTAAGATGCGCCTTTTTATTTCAAAAAGAATTCATCCACTTTGCAAAAACTGTTCACTGTTATATAGGTATTAGTAATTACAGATATAAAGGTGGAAAAACATAATCCTTGCCCTCAAAATTACTTCTAGTGAACAGATGAGGGATTTAATAAATGTTAGTCATAGAAATGAGTGCAGGATATTTGGTGGTCAGGTGTTCAGGAGTTTACATTTACTAGAATGGGGAAAAGAGGTGCAGGCAAATATTTCTCCCCCAGAGATATATACTGGATCACAGTGTTAAAGAAACAGGAGCCGTCTAAGAGCACCATGGAAATGGCTCAACTGGTGTGAGGATTAGATTGTTCAAAGCACACACACACATGCTTAGTTCAAAGAATTACGATTTAGGATTAAGGAATTTTTAAAAAGAAGAATTAGGGGCTCTAGGCAGGAGCTGTATTTTCACACATTAAAGAAATGGCATTACTATGTAACCAAATGGGAGATATGATATGATTTTAATAGGATAATAACAATATCATATTTGGAAAAGCTAGAGAAAGAGAAAGCCACCTTACTTATGAAAAAACCATAATCAGGAACCCCACTGCAAAACTGGATAAAATAATTATTTAAAAATAAGTAACTTTTTTATCAAATTTAAACTAAAGAAAGAGCTATTTTATTAATGTTTAATACTATATGTTTGTGCGAGAAAATAATGATGACATTTTTAGAGTGTATAAGAATAAAATGCAAATTATTTCTCAGAAATAATACTTTATAACCTCTCTATATAAATAGACAGCTTTTACTTTTTTTCTTACTCAAAGATATTGCAAGATATTCATAACTTGTGAGGCACAGAAACAAAAAAAGTTGGCAGTGTTCTGTTGTTTTGGGGACTTTATTTTCACCCCCTTTTTAAGAGCTACACCTCAGGTGTAAAGTCAAGGTTGGAAATAAAATTCAGAAAAATATAGAACATGCAGATGCTAATCAAAGTTTGCTTGACTCTACTAATACCAGAAACAATTAACTTTAAGATAAATGGGGCATTAAAAACAAAGATAAATGGGACATTTAAAAATAATGAAAGTGTTCACTTACCAGGAATATATAACAGTTCTAAATTTGTAGACATTAATGTTAATTACCAGAACTAAAAGGAGAGGTACAACTGATAAAAATAAAAAGGTGAAATATCTATAAGCTATAGAAAAATTGGAAAAAATGATTATGAAACATGATCAACTTACTAAATATAGAACAATTCAATAACTTCAGAATATATATTATTCTCAAATCCATGTGGGATACTACCAAAGTCAACCATATACTATGTCAAAATTCTGGTACAAACAAATTTCAAGGGATTGAAATCAAGCCAAGTCAATAATAAAAATGTATCCAAACAACTCACCAAATGTTTAGAAATTGATCAATGCCCATCTAAATAACCCATGGATCAAAAAGGAAACCACAACTAAAATTAGAAAATATTTTAGCTGAATGATAATTAAAGTGTGATAATTAAAGTATGATAGAAAACAGCAATATAACTCTCAGAAACAAAATATTAATGATTAAAATCCAAGATTGTATAATATGGGAATATGTCATGACTAAGTTGTGTTTATTTCAGATACGTATTACAGTTTAACATTTTAAAATTAATGTATGTAATTCACAATAATGACAAAATAAAGGAGAAAAATGTAATCTTATTAGTATTCCATAAAATTCACCATTTTCTTCATAAATATATGTAAAAAATTAATGATGGAGGAAAACTCCCTTATCTTATAAAGGCAATCTACAAAAACACATACAGCATATATCACATTTCATGGTGAAATGTCAAAAGCCATTTTCCTGAAGGAAAGAGAGGGTATCTTCTATGACCCCTTCTACTGAACAATGAATTAGAAATCATAGCTTAAGCAGTAAGAAAAGAGAAAGAAATAAAGGTACAATGATTGCAAAGTAAGAAATAAAACTTCCCATTTTTTGCAGATAACATGGAAAGTAAGAGAGTACCTACAGATAAGTACTGAAATCAGTAAGTGAGTTCAGTAGAATTACAGGATACAGGTTGATATATGAAAATTAATTGTTTCCTATTACTGACATTAAAAAATAAAAATTTTACAATATCAGTTACAATGACAGCAGCATCAAATAGCTATGAATAAGCTGAATAAATCTAAGGTGATTTATGACAGGCCACAACATAGAAGACTGTACAGTTTCTCTTTTAGAGAAGAGTTTCATCCTGGCCCCTCTCATTCTCCAAATCCACTGCTTAGAAATCAGAAGATAGCTGACTAACTCACCTGGCTCACTGTTTCAACAATGCCTTAAAATAGGTGTTTGTTTGCTTTGTGCTGGGAATATTACCCATTTTTTATTCTGAAAAAGAAATAGTCCACTATAGCCTAGATTACCACAGTAAGAAGCAAAAGTCGTTTTTCAAAAATCTCTTCGTATCAACAGATGTGGTTCCTTTCTATATATTCATCATAAAAAGTTATCTAATGTGTGACATGAGAACATTTGGTAAATACTTTGTATTATCCTTTAAATAAAGAAAGCTAATTGTGGAGTTGACAGATTTTTTTTGATCAAAGGTCATTAAATCATCAATGATATGTTTCTTATATTTATGTACATATTTGAATAATACAAATGGTAGTTTTTTTTTTTTTAAAGATTTTATTTATTTATTTGACAGACAGAGATTGCAAGTAGGTGGAGAGGCAGGCAGAGAGAGAGGAGGAAGCAGGCTCCTCATGGAGCAGAGAGCCTGATGTGTGACCTGAGCCGAAGGCAGAGGCTTTAAACCACTGAGCCACCCAGGCGCCCCACAAATGGTAGTTTTTAAAAACACTTTGTTCACTCTTGATATTTTACATGATCATACCTGAAAATACATAAAATAATAAATTTAAAACCCAATGCTTAAATTTCAAGCAAAAATATAATTCACTATTTTTTCCATTATTTTTCCCTCTTCTAAATATAAGGCATAGCTTTTATTTGTATAATGTTGCAAACTAATCTAAATGTATAGATTCTAGATTCTGATCACTCAGATACAAACCTTGGCTCCATCACTTACTAAGTTATTTAAAACCCTTGCATCTTAATGGTAAAAGGTCATCAAGACTAATATCTACATCAGGGGGATGAGGGTTATTTGGATTGGAGGCTGATTGAGATAGCACATATAATGTACTGACATTATTGCCAGGTCCCACTAAAACTTTGGTGAGCCAATTTAAACCTTTATTATCTTTGTAATTTTAGACAGAATATTTAGTATTTTTATTTTCATTACCAAAATGTGAAATTACACAATAGTATTGGGGTTTTTTTAAAGATTTTATTTATTTATTTGACAGGTGGGTCACAAGTAGGCAGAGAGGCAGGCAGAGAGGCAGGCAGAGAGAGGAAGGGAAGCAGGCTCCCCGCTGGGCAGAGAGCAGAGAGCCAATGCCCTGGGATCATGACCTGAGCCGAAGGCAGAGGCTTTAACCCACAAAGCTACCTAGGCGCCCCAATGGTATTGTTTTTAAAACTGGCAATGTACTCGGAGATTTGAATGGCACCCCAAAACAGTCCCCCAATTCAGATAATTGCTTCCAACCACACGTGTCTACTTCCTAAATTTAGTGAACAAATTGGGAATTTTATGACATATAAAACCCAAGTCGTAGACAAGGAGAGGTTTCTCTTGGAATGCTAGTACAACTGATCTTTCCATCATAAAAGTTTCCTTTCATTACAACCCTTTCCTTTTGTTCCACTCACGTCTACTGGATATTGTTTTAGCCAACTGGGATAGAGACATAAAGGCTAATTCCTATTATCAAGGAAGCCAGACACTAAAGGGGAGGCAAGAGTTAAAACAATTTACAGTGGAGTGTTAATTGTGTGATGATAAGGAGATGTAGACAAAAATATGATATGATAGTGGTAGTGTTTTCTCCAATGATCATTTTATGTTCACAGTTCTTTTTTTCCAGTTTGACCTCATTAATATAAATTTTTTAACTAGACAGGAAGAGAAACAAGCTATACTTGAGTAGAAAACAATGGACTATCTATTCCTTGTCCTCAAAAGGAAATGATTAAAACAATCATCTTTTTTAAGTAAAGAGAATGATGTGTCCTGCAAAAGAGAATCTGTATTCTAAAATAACTGAAAATAATGAACCTTTTAAATTTATGTTTAAAAGGCAGTTTTTAGGAACTCCTTCCAAAATATTGCTAGTGATTAAAAAAGAGTAAAAGTACTTGCCAGTAACCATTGTTTGAAGCAATATTAAAGTCTGACTAGTAAGTAAAGTGATTTCACGGATATGCTTAGAATTCCTCTTGCTCAATTGGAGTACACTTGCGTGAATTTTTCTGTGGTATAATTTGTCACAATCCTGTCCTGAGCAGTGAACATGTGGGAAAAAAAAGGTAGGAGGAATATGCAGCCTGAGGATCACCATCACCCACCCCTTGAATTTTCCACAAGGCCTCAGCAACTAGGTTCCTAGAAGTCTGAGTATGTCCAGAGTTTAGTTTTAGAAGATAAAGAAGAATTGGAAGCAAGAATAATATAAGTAAAATATACTCAGGATGAATGTTGAGTAAATCAGAAAGAATACTTGGAAACGTAAACTGTCCCATTGGATAGACTTTAATGTCCCCCTTACCTGCATTTTCAATCTCTCCTCCACTTTACTGATGGTGACAATCTTGTACAAGTCATAGCACCCCTGGATGGAAAACAGACCCAAAAGGCTGGCCAGTGGGTACATCACAGTGTATATCCTGCACCAGTGGGTCTTCTACAGCTTGAGGCTAGCTCTGATATTCTGCACACTATAACATGGGGAAAGCTCTGTATCTCCAAGGCACCCCATAGAAGGGCAGACCCACTTAAAGGAGTCCCAGAAGGCCACTGTGAATCACAGTGTTATGTCAAGATTTTGTTCATACCTACCCTAGATGTTGAATAACAAAAGCCCATTCTGTCCTGAAGTTTGGAGTATCCTTCATTTTCTGCAGATACTCTGAAGCTCATGATGTAAAGCACCAGATATCCCCAAAGCCCAAAGCCTTATCTATTGTTGAGGACCAGATAATGTAATAGCATGGAATTTTGCATATACCCTTCCTTATATGAAGTTAATAAAAGGTGTCTCTTCTAAATGAGGTTAAAATATGCCACACAAGAATTCCTGTATTGGCCAACCAACACGAGAAGATGCTCAACATCACAAATCATCAGGGAAATGCAAATCAAAACTACACCGAGATATTACCCCACACCTGTCAGAATGGCCATCATCAGCAACATAAAAACAACAAGTGAGTGAGGCTGTGGAGAAAAAGGAATCTTGTTGGTGGGAATGCAAACTGGTACAGCCACTGTGGAAAACAGTATGGAGGTCCCTCAAAAAATAAACAGAATTACCATATGATCTAGTCATTACACTGTTGGGTATTTACCTGAAGAATATGAAAACACTAATCTGAAAAGTAATATGCCCCCTCTGTTTATTGCAGCATTATTTACAGCAGCTAAATTATGTAAGTGACCCAACTGTCCAATGATAGATGACTGGATAAAGAAGATGTGTGTATATACATGTGTGTATGTACATCCACATGTGTGGAATATTATTCAGCCATAAAAAAGAATGGAATCTTGCCATTTGCAACAACATGGATGGATCTAGAGGGTATAACACTGAGTGAAATAAGTCAGAGAAAGACAAATGCCATATGATTTCATTCATATGTGAAATTTTAGAAAAACAAATGAACAAAGAAAAAGGGAGACAAACAAAAACACAGACTAGTACACAGAGAAAACAAACTGGTGGTTGCCAGAGGGGAGATGGATGGGGGATGGATGAAGTAGATGAAAGAGATTAATATTTACACTTGTCGGGGTACCTGGGTGGCTCAGTGGGTTAAGCCTCTGCCTTCAGCTCAGGTCATTATCTCAGGGTCCTGGGATCGAGCCCTGCATTGGACTCTGCTCAGCAGGGAGCCTGCTTCCCCCTCTCCTTCTACCTGCCCTCTGCCTACTTGTGATCTCTGTCGAATAAATAAATAAAATCTTAAAAAAAAAAAAGAGTACACTTGTCATGATGAGCACTGAGTAATATGTACAGTTTTTGAATCAGTATATTGTACACCTGAAACTAATATAACACTGTATGCTAATTATACTGGAATTTAAAAATAAAAGAAGACTTCCCATACTTACTGAATGATACATTTCTGAATAATAGGGTTGAAAACTACTAAACATGGTTTAATATGGTACACATTATTCAGAATGATCCATTTGTTCATACAGGCCACAGAACATGAGAAAGAATCCCCATGAAATCAAGTGTAGTTATATGCTTTATAGACAATCACAGGATACTCAGTACCTTGCTAATGCTGCCATCATGCATTTTTAACAATATAATTCCAGAAACCTATCTTCTGAAAATAACAAAGTCCTGATATTATACAATTTGAGCAACAAGAAATGGAAACCAAATGATATGACAATAAAAACCCTGATACTGAAGAGAAGTATCTGTAGAGACCATTTTCACATAATGCAAAGTGAAATCTGGACAGCTTAAGCTTTTTCTTTCACACCTGCTGTTTTGTGTCCTCTAGGGAGGCATCTTGCAGTATATAATCTTATAGCTCTTTTATCTACTATAGATGAGATCCCAGCACAAAACTTAACACTGAGAACATGATTTGGATTTGTGATGGTTTCTGAAGGATTAAGGGGACTATAAACCAAGAAAAAAAATATGACTTCTCGATTACCCATTTTGTGAATGTCAGATATTGTTGACATGGTTTATATGTTATTGTTTAAATGGAAGCCAGTATTATCAAGTTTAGAAAGCTACAATATAGACCAGATAAAAGTTTACAACTAAGAAAAGTTTTTAAAAAATTTCTTGTCAGAGAAAAACACATTTGGTTTGCTTACAGCATATTTGAAGCAAAAGCAGATAAAGTTTCTGTTTCCAGGATAATATTATTTAATAGGAAGAACACATACCTGTTACCTTATATACCTTACAGGCATATATAAACTGCCAATTTATATTTAAATAATCTACTGTCAGAAGATTTTCAGGTTGAAATGAATAGTAAAGCATAAAATATGATCAAATATTTTGAGATGCAATACCTGTGGCCGAATTGCATTGGGAAAAAAAAATTATGAACTACTCTTTTGTAATGCTATTTTCTTTTTCTTTTTCTACTTCTTCATTTATTCACTCTAATTCAATGCACTTGACTCTGATACTTGAAGAACAGAGCTGGAAGAGCAACTTAGAGCTGAAATGGGAAAAAAAAAGTGCAGAGTATTATAGCCTCCATGTGGGAATAAAACTTAGATGCTAGGTTGCTAACATTTCTATACATTTGACTGGTGGAGGCTAAGGGAAGAATGTTAGCACTTTAAAATGGCATAAAACTCTTTATGTGTTCTGGCTCCCCTCTCTCTAATTGTATGGAACACCAACTCTTTTTCATATTATGCTCCAGTTGAAGCAAAATAGTCCTTTTCCTATAGACATGTTACTCATATTTTACCCTTACATTTTGTTTGGACTCTGCACAGAATGTTGCTCTGCTCTGCTTGTGTTGTTCCTTCCTTTGCTCACGGCTCAGGGCTACACACTCATTATTATTAGCCCAGCCTCTGTTTGGAGGCATTGGGTAGTTCCTAGTTGGGTAGTTCTCAGCCAGTGACTGAGGGGTCAGATCTTAGAAACTAGGGAAGCACGTGCAAGGAACTCCAACTTTCAGCATGCCACTTTGCCCTTGGGAGGCTTACCAGGTTTTGGAATGAAGCAAAACACTAAAAAGTGTTTCAAAGGACCTTTGCAAACAAACGAAAAATCCAGCACTCTTGCAGCAATTTTTGAGAAACTCAGAGACAAATATTGAGTTTGGGATTGCCAAGGTATCCAGAAATTGATGAACTAGATTCCCCAAGAAAGGGTAACATAGAGAAGTAAAACATACTTCACGTAGGATTTTCTGTTAAGACATTTGTTGAGGGTTGGAGGGGAGGGCGGTGGAAGGATGGGGTAACTGGGTGATGGGTGTTAGGGAGGGCACATGATGTAATGATCACTGGGTATTATATAAGACTGATGAGTCACTGAACTCTACCTCTGAAATTAATACTGTATGTCAATTAATTGAATTTCAGTTAAAACAAAAACACACAAAAAAGGGTATTTGCCAAGGGTAAGGGATTAAGGAGCCATCTGAAATGCAGAAGAGAGATTTAGGATGATAGTTGTTCATATTGAGAACACAAAAGTTAAGATCCAGAAATCACTAAATAAGAGATCCTGTATAAATCCCAGAACACACATTTGCAACTAATGAAGGGCTACGAGACAGGAGTGAAGGTAAATCTAAGAAGAGGGAAACAATGAAAAATTAAAGATATATATATGGATATATAGATATGGGAGACAGACAGAGAGACAGACAGAAAAGAGAGAGGAAGGAAAGATGAAGAAGGGGAAGGAAGGGAATAAGGAAGAAAAGAAAAATGAAACTCCAGAACATGAAATCAGCAGCCCTGTCTTAAACTGGATTGGGGTGATCTGCTCCTCTGTGCCTGGCAAATGATAGGCAAATTATCTTCAGAGAGAAATATAAGAGATACACTGAAATGTCTAACATTACTAGCATCCCAGACTGGAGAAGAGAAAGGGAAAGAAGAAATATTTAAAGAAATATTGGTCAAGAACTTTCCAAAACTGAAAAAAGTCATCAAGCCAGAGAACAAAGAAATTCTACAAAACCCAAGTAAATAAATAGAAGAAAACCGCACCTAAACACATCACAGTGAAATTGCTGAAAACCAAATATAACAAGAAAGTATCTTAAAAGCAGTCAAAAGCAGGAAAATACTATGTTTTCTTCAAAGGTATGCAATTAAACTAGCAGCTGATAAAGTAACATCTTTATTATTTTAAAAGTATGCTATTGCCAACCTAGAGTTATAGACCTAATAAAAATTTCCTTTGGGCGCCTGGGTGGCTCAGTGGGTTAAAGCCTCTGCTGTCGGCTCCCGTGGTGATCCCAGGGTCCTGGGATCGAGCCCCGCATCGGGCTCTCTGCTCAGCGGGGAGCCTGCTTCCCTCTCTCTGCGCCTGCCTCTCTGCCTACTTGTGATCTCTCTCTCTCTGTCAAATAAGTAAATAAAATCTTAAAAAAAAAAAATTCCTTCAAATGTGAAGAAAAAAAATTCCTTTCTCAAATAAAAAAGTAAACAAAATAATTTGTTGCCAATAGATCAATGTTAACAAAACTTTAAGTGTATGGTATCATTGCCTATGTAACACACAGTACTGTGCAGCATATTTTTAGAAAATTTTCTCTTGTTTAACTGAAATTTTATGCCATTTGTTATCACTTCCCCATTTTCCCTTCCCCTCAGCTCCTAGCAAGTACCTGATATTAAAAGAAATACCAAAATACTAAAATTCTTCAGGCAAAAGAAAAATGATTCTAGGGGGGAAAAATGGAAATTCAGAAAAGAATAAAAAGTATCATAGAAGCACTGGCTGGTTAGCTCAGTTGGTTAGAGTGTGGTGCTAAAAAAAGTATCATAGAAGGTAAATATTAGGGTAAATAGATATATGACCACTTATTGCACAAAATAATTTATTGAGGGATTACATATATACATATTTTTTCACACTATAATTTTATACAAAAGAAAGCTGAAGAGAGTCTACAGGATGAAAAAGGAGAACTACTTTTATTTTCTTTGTGGAATTCACTGGCTCTAAAAGCAATGGGTTATGTTCCTCTGTAGAGTTATAGTGATGAATACTTGAATGGATAACAAAGCAGAACATATGGATCTATCTGTGTATGAAGATTTAATGATATTTGAAAATAATCATGAGATTATATAGATTTTGGAACCACATTATATTCTAATACAAAAAAGATATCTTCAAGGTTACTAATAACTGTTAACTGGTAGTTATGGAAAACCCATCATCCAAGGATCAGGATATATATGAAGGGTTTAGAAATTCTGACAGGGATCACAATATCCATCACTGTAATATGTACATATTTCAGATGATATCTGCAATAACCTTCCATTAAAATGTCAAATATAAAATATACCTTTATTTTAAAAGGCAATAGTTGAGTAATCAAATACATATACTTTCTCAGGGTCATCATCAATTGCTGGCAGAACTGGGATTATGACCAGATCTCCAGGCATTTTATATATAACAAACTCTGTATCATTGAAATTTGTTTGTTGCCCTGAATATTTAATCTGTTAGAAGACAACAAATACATTTCAGTACAGGTCTAGTCTTTCCCACTTGAATATCATTATGAAAACTTACATACAGACCCCTGTTTTAACAGGGCTTTATTAATCAGGTGACAAGGAAATCCACTAAAAGCAAAATCCTGTACAACATAAGATTTATCTGCCAATTTCAAAGTGGCAGTTTTCTCTATAAACAGTGCTTTGTAGGCTTATGATTATATGATATGACATTTTTGGATTTTTGGTAAATAAAAGGGCAAAAGTAAACTGAACTCTAGATTTGACTTGTCTTCCTATAAAAATGCCATTACCTTTTGATCATATTCTTCACTTCAAAATTCTAAAATCTGTCAATTTATTTAAAAAATAAATAAATTCACAAATAGTCCAGCAAAAATAAAATGATCCCCCTAATAGTTCTGGAACTTAGAAGATGAAGGTTATATCTGGGCACTGTTTTTCTTCTTGAGATCAAAGCAATTTAATTCATTACAAAAAAGTTAGTCTCAGCCACATTTCATCATCAGGTGCTATAGCTATGAATGTAATTTCTGACAATGTGTTCATTATAGGTATGATGAAATTTGACTATAATTAAATATCACATGATCTCCCTGATATGAGGAAGTGGAGATGCAATGGGGGTGGGGGTTAAGGTGGTAGGAAAAGAAAAAATGAAACAAGATGGGATCGGGAGGGAGAAAAACCAAAAGAGACTCTTAATGTCATAAAACAAACTGAGGGGGGTGGGGAGAAGGGGGGTTGGAGAAGGTGGTGGGGTTACATTATATGTTTAAATTTAAAAAAAGCTTAAAAAAAGAAAAAAAATACTCATCTGGGGCGGCTGGATGGAAAAAAAAAATGTGATGCTATTAAAATTGGATCTTTTCTCATTTCACAAAAATACCCTATCAATACCTTTTATAAAAAGATAAATAGCAGTTATTTTTAAATTCAAAAACTGTTTCTTTACCTGTATTTCATAACACCTTGTTCTTATATCATGGATTACACTATGTTTTCAAAAGTCTCTGAGAGGCTAATTTTGAGAATTGTTTTTTTTATTATTTTCTGTCCCTTTTCCTCCCCCTCCTGTTTTAGATTTCTTCTTTTCTATTTCCTTTGTGTCTTAATAGTCAATTTTGTTTTATTTATTTTTCTCTATAATTTACATCTCAAGTTTTTACCATATATCATTTTCTTTTTCACAAAGAAGTAATTTTTAAAAAATCTCTTTATAATCCTTTGAACATCATTCTAACTTTCCATTCAATGCTAAAAACAATTCAAAGAAGGAAAGATAGCCTTTTAACAATGGTGATGGAGAATCTGGAAATGTACAGGCAAAAAATGAACCTTGACCTAAGTCTCACACAATATACAAAAATTAACTCAAAATAGACTATGGATGTAAAAAAAGCATAAAATTAAAAAAACTTATAGAAATAAAAAAACAGGAAAAAAATTTCAGGGTCTAGGTCCAGGTAAAGAGTTCTTAAACTTAACACCAAAAAGTCTGACCTATGAAGAGAAAATCTGAAAAATTAGATGTCAAAAAATTAAAAACTTTTACTCTGTGATAGAATCTGGAAGAGAATGAATAGATAAGCTACAGAGTAGGAGAAAATATTGGCAAACTAAGTATTTAACAAAGGACTAGGATCGAGAATAAAGAAAGAACTCTCAAAGCACAAAAGTAAAAATACAAACATGTGCAAAAGACTTAAAGGACATTTCATCAAAGAAGATACACAGCTGGCAAGTTAGCACATGAAAAGATATTCAGCATCATCAGCCACTAGGGAAATTTAAATTAAAACCACAATAAACTGTCATTACATACCTAACAAAATGGCTAAAATTTAAAAATATCTGTCAATACCAAATGCTGGTGAGGACATGCTTTCTACAGATCCAAGTTCTAATGAATCACTCAGACATTGCTGGTGGGAATATAAAAAACAGCACAGCAATTCTGAAAAACAATCTGCCAGTTTCTTAAAATAACTAAACTTGTAACTCACATGTGACCTAGCAATTACATTTTGAGGCATATATCCCAGAGAAGTGAAAACCTATGTCAACCCAAAAGCCTTATTATAATTATTCATGGCAGCTTTATTTGTAATAGTCAAAAAGGAATACTCAACCTAGGTGTCCATTAGCAGGTGACTAGTTTAAAAAAGCCTGTTGTTCATTCATACATGGAACACTATTCAGTGATAAAAAGAATGAACTACTGAAATGTGCAGCAACCTGGATGAATCTCCGGATAATCGTACTGAGTGAAACACAAAATACTACATATTATATGATTCTATTTGTATGATATTCTTTAAGTGAAAAACTTTAGAAATGGTGAATCAATTAATGTTTCCCAGAGTTTAAGTACGAAAAGGGGTGAAGGGGCAGGGAGGAAAGGGAGTGTGTAGCCTCAGGGATCCTCGTGGTGATGAACATGCTCTGTATCTCAACTGTATCAATATGAATATCCTGCTTTAAGATACAGTATTACAGTTTTGCCAAATGTCATCACTGAGACCACTGGGCAGGACTGGACAAAGGATACATGGGCTCTTTGTATTGCATCTTCCAACTGCTTATGAATCTACAATTATCTCAAAATTAAACGCTTAATTTAAAAAAGAAAAGGCATGTGGATGAAAAACTCCCTGAATCCTGGAAAGATAGATGTTTGAAACAATAACTGGAGATCACACTCAGGGCCAGAATAATTTCTCTTCTCATCAGCCAGTGTGTGAAAACTTGGGGCTTGGATGGAGTACTTAGCGTTGTGCGTCAGCAGGGAGACAAAATTAGCCCTACACTAAATGCTAACAAAGCTTAAAAGCAAGACACAAAATTATCAAACTGTTCCCAAATAACTTAACTGCTTCCCAGAATAAAGCTTAAGAATATTATTAGGAATGAAAAATATCTATCACCCAGCAAGGTAAAATATGGAGTTACAAAAAAAAAAAAAAAATTGCCAGGCATTCAGTTTCTTATATTCCTTCTGCTTTTGGAATTTTGGGGTATCTTTAAATCTGATGACTCATGCCTTCCTCTGTGGGTTTTTTTTTTTTTTTCTTCCTTCCAGTTTGCTCTTGTTTCAGTGATTTCTTTCTATTCAGACTTCCCTATTGAAGTGGAAAGTCCCAAGGTAAGACCTTCCTTGCATCACGCTGGTTTATTTTTTGTCATCTAAGTAATATATCCTCCACTTTCCTCAACTTGTGTGAATCACAAATATGATTAGTATAATAGATTAGAAATTTAATTAATAATGTATTAAACATTAATACAAATAGATTTGTCAAGTAATATCAAATAATATCAATTCTAATCTTTTTTTGACTAATTGGCTCAGATGTTGCTCATAATTATGAAATTCCACATTAAGTTTTTGATTCATAGTTTATAAAATTACATTATTTTTGTTTTAAGCCTAATCTCTAAAGTTGTTGTAAATTTCAAAGTTGAAAGAGATATCTGCACTCGGGAGAAGTTGAATATCCTCTATATTGCTCATAGGTAAAACCCAAGGGCAAAAACTTTTAAAAAGGAATGCAGATGGAAGGGCAAATACAGCCTGCCTAATAATGAATTTCCAATGAACAATATTTTTAGTTTATCCAAAAATCGATAAGGAGATATTAGAAAGAGGTGACCAGATTTGCATTTTCAAATTACTGATGCAAGTTAGATAATTGAGTATTCCAAGCAAGAGTTTTAGTGAAGAGGTTATCTGCAACTGTTAAATGGTATTACCACAATATAGGATAGTGGCAGCGGGTACAAATAGAAGAAAACAGACTAGAGGGGTTTGTAGGATGCAGAATCATACCTTATATGAAGAACAAGTACCTCCAACATTTCTGACTTAGGCTATGGGGTGTTTTGCAACATAGAATTAAGAGAATCTCAGTGGATTCTGAGATGAGTTTTAGAGCTATTGATTTAAGATACCTGTGACACATGCTGATAAAGATGGTTTCTGCATTATAGTGTCTATAGCATAGGTAAACCAAAGGAAACCCTGTAGCCCTGGACAGTATTATATAACTATAAATTCATTGCTTCTTCCTCACCTCCTATCTTCTCTGACTTGCTTTACATTACCTTAGTACTTCTGGAAAACAATATAACATACCTTTTCCTTAGAAAATCTTGGCTCAAGATCCTAGTGAACATTCTTCCTGCTGTCTTTTTAGTGAAATTTCAGTAAAAATGGTAACTTTCAAACATGCATACATATTCCCATATACAGTTAAGAGTATTTATTGTGCAGGGGTGCCTGGGTGGCTCAGTGGGTTAAAGCCTCTGCCTTCGGTTCAGGTCATGATCCCAGGGTCCTGGGATCGAGCAGCACATGGGGCTCTCTGCTCAGCAGGGAGCCTGCTTCCCTTCCTCTCTCTCTGCCTACCTCTCTGCTTACTTGTGATCTCTGTCTGTCAAATAAATAAATAAAAAATCTTAAAAAAAAAAAGAATACTTATTGTGCAAAAATATTTAGATAGTTCTGGCCATAATTAAATTACAACAAATTTCCTGGCCATAATTAAATTACTGTTGAAAAAAATTGTTAACATGTCTACACTACCCAAAACAACCTATACATTTGATGCAATCCTTAACAAAATATCAACAGCATTTTCCACAGAGCTAGAACAAACAAACCTAAAATTTGTATGGAGCCACAAAAGAGACCAAATATCCAAACAAGCCTTGAAAAAGAAAAACAAAGCTGGAGGCTTCAAGTTATTTACAAAGCTATAGTTATCAAAATAGTATGGTACTGGCACAAAAAATAGAATAAAAAACCCAGAAGTGGACTCATAACTATACGGTTGGTTAAACTTTTACAAAGCAGGAAATAATATCCAAAGGGAAAAAGCCAGTCTCTTCAACAAATTGTTTTGGAAAAATTGGACAGCCACATGCAACAGAATGAAACTGGACCACTTTCTTGCACCATACACAAAAAGTATTCAAAATGCATGGAAGACCTAAATGGGATACCAGAAATCATTAAAATCCTAGAGGACAACACAGGCAGCAACCTCTTTGATATCGACCCTAGCAACTTCTTTCTAGATATGTCTCCAGAGGCAAGGGAAACAAAAGCAAAAATAAACTATTGGGATTACATCAAAATAATAAGCTTCTGCACAGCAAAGGAAACAACAAAACTACAGGGCAACCTGGAATGAGAGAAGACATTTGCAAATGACATATCTGATAAAGGGTTACTATCCAAAATATATACAGAACTTACAAAACTCAATATCCTAAAAATAAATGATCCTATTAAAAAATGGGCAGAAGACATTAAGAGACATTTCTCCAAAGAAGACATACAGATGGCCAAGAGACACATGAAAAGATGTTTGACATCATTCATCATCAGGGAAATCCAATGCAAGTATCAGCGTTGGTGGTATAGTGGTAAACATAGCTGTCTTCCAAAGCAAGTATCACCTCATACTTGTCAGAATGGCTAAAATCAAGAACACAATAAACAACAAGAGTTAGAGAGAATGTGGTGAATGGGGAACTCTCTTACACTGTTGGTGGGAAGGCAAACTGGTGCTGCCATGCTGGAAAACAGTAATGTCCTCAAGACATTAAAACAGTAATGTCCTCAAGACATTAAAAACAGAACTACCTATGATCCAGCAAGTGCACTATGAGGTATTTACTTAAAGGTTATAAAAATACTGATTTGAAGAAACACATGCACCCTGATGTTTATAACAGTATTATCATCAATAGCCAAATTATGAAAGGAACCCAAATGTCCATCAATGGAAGAATGAATAAAGAAGATGTGATATATACCTATAGATAGCCATATCTAAATATATAATGGAATATTACTCAGCCTATTTTACAAGAGAATGAAATCTTGCCATTTGCAATGAGGTGGGGGAGCTAGAGAGTATCATGCTAAGTGAAATAAGTCAGAGAAAGACAAATACCATATGATTTCACTCATACGTGAAATTCTTAAAATTTAAATTCAATTAAATCACATATAATGTATTATTTGTACAGATATGTGATTCATCAGTCTTATATAACACCCAGTGCTCATTACATCACATGCCCTCCTTAACGTCCATCAACCAGTTACTCCATCCCTCCCCTCCCTTCCCCTTCAGCAACCTTCCGTTTGTTTCCTACAATTAAGTCTCTTACAGTATGTCTCCCTCTCTGGTTTCCGAAACAAAATAAAGGATCATTGGGAAAAAGGAG
This sequence comes from Taxidea taxus jeffersonii, assembly GCA_003697995.1. Lineage (NCBI taxonomy): Eukaryota > Metazoa > Chordata > Mammalia > Carnivora > Mustelidae > Taxidea > Taxidea taxus. The sequence goes on along the minus strand of RCUC01158038.1, from coordinate 56,796 downwards.
AGAGAAAGAGAGAGAGAGAGAGAGAGAGAGGGAGGAAGGGGGGGGGGCAAACCAAGAAACAGACTCTTAACTATAGAGAACAAACTGATGGTTAGCGGGAGGGAGGTGGGTGAATGGAATGGGTTAAATAGGTAAGGAGTAAACTTGTGATGAGCACTGGATCTTGTATCTAAGTGCTGACTTACTAAATTGTACACCTAAAACTAATATTGCACTGTGTTATCTGGAATTTAAATAAAAACTTAGTGCCTGGGTGACTCAGTTGGTTAAGCATCTGACTCTTCTTCATTTAGGCTCAGGTCATGATCTCAGGGTCCTGAGATGGAGCTAGGAGTGGAGCCTGCTTAAGATTCTCTCTCTCCCTCTCTTTCTGCCCCCCGCCCCCACTGCATGCTTGCTCTCTCTCTCTTTTTCTAATATATATACATACACATATATATCTTTACTGAAGCAGCACAGATATTTAATTCTACACACACTGTGTGAAAAGAGCAACCATAGGTAATAAGTGAAAAAGACTATCACAGAGGACACAGAATCAGCAGATTTTTCAGATCAAGTAAACAAAATAAGGCTCCAATACAGGGGCAAAACCAAGGATTTCATGCTTGAAGTTTCAAGGTTGTGCTGCATGGACTCACTGTCATAGTCTCCTTGAAACTTGGTTAGTAGTATTGAGAGACAAGAGCTGGGCTGGGGTATCATTATAAGCAAAGGCCCAAACTATGCAACAAGCAGGCAGCAGGGATTGCAAGGTGAAGAGAAAAGAGTAGCACAATACCTTGGACTTGCCAAATATCATCAAGGATTAATGGCTAACTCACACTAAAAAAAAAAAGTCTACACATAAACATGCAGATGCCCACAAACGTACACAGATGAACTGCCACATTGCCACGGCCTCATTGCAAACTAGAGAGATATTGTACTTGCAAAGCGCAGCAGAGCCATATCCAAGAAAGAGACTGATGAGGATGCATTTTAGTTAAAGCTCTAAAAATTATCCACTGACTGGTTTTCAACATTAGCTACACATCGGCATCACTAGGAGTTTCATAAATGATAACACACAGATTCCAACTCAGACCACCAGAATCTTTGCAGGTGAGACCTAGACAACACTGTATCTTAAAAGCCTTCCCGGGGTGCCTGGGTGGCTCAGTGGGTTAAGCCTCTACCTTCAGCTCAGGTCATGATCCTGGGGTCCTGGGATCGAGCCCCATGTCAGGCTCTCTGCTCAGCTTCCCTCTCTCTCTGCCTGCCTCCCTGCCTACTTGTGATCTCTCTCTCTGTGTCAAATAAATAATAAAAAAAATAAAAATTAAAAAAAAAAAAGGCCTTCCCTCCACCCCTAACCCTGAAAATTCTAATGTGAAGCCAGACATAAATAGTGTTATACAGAGAAATACAAAAAACAATAGGGCCAGCCAAAACTAGAGTTAGGATGGGTAGGAGGAGAAATTAGAAATTATTATTTCTGTTGTCCTTACCATTCACGTCAAATAACCAAAATACAGCATTAGAGAAAAGCTGATGAGCTAGATGTTGGCTAATTGAATTTAAGTTAAAAAATTTAAAAAAAGAAAAGCTGGTAGTACATATTAAGCAATAAGTAAGGTCACAAGAGGAACTAAGTCCTGAATATAAGCCCCCTCCAAATTGTCTGAAGGGAAACGCACATACAGAAAACAAGACAAAGACAGTGTAAATCAAATACTTTAAAGGAAGATTAAAAGGAAGAATTATATAGCACAAACATAATATAAAGTGAGGTGATATAATTAAAGCCAAGCATATCAGAGCAAGTACATACATAAATACACATTCCTACACATACCCACTTCCCCAACACATTTGTAATCAGCTGTTCAAGGAGGAAAAATATTTCTAAAATATGAGATATAGTTATAACTGATATAGGAAGTCTGAAAGGAAAAGGATGGTCAAAGGTATACCAGAAAAAAAAAGATATCTGAAAAATGCAACTGAAAAGAAAATAAGAAGTATAATCTTATATCAACAGTTTGAAATTAAGGAGGGAGAAAAGCTTTTCTCAAGACAAGAGAAACACTCTAAAAATAAAGAAGAAACTGAATCATGGAGATCTATCATAAGTATTTTTCTTCCAAACAACCTGGTATCAATAGTAATAAAAATTAATTTAAAATAATAAAAAACCCTAAATTTGAGATAGAATCGGAATAGTTGAAATGAGGAGGAGACTTTATAATGATTTTAAAATCAAACAGTAGAACCTCAATATTCATAAATAAAAACTAAAGGAAATGCCAGGAGAAATATAAAAACAAAGATCAGTTGTTAGATAATTTATTTCCATCAGCACATAAAAACCAAATAGAAAAAGTAGGTAAACATAAGAGAAATCAAACTGATTTATTAGAGTCTATCCTATAAAAATATAAAGCAGGTTTTCTTTTCAAGCGTACAAAAGAATGCCTTAATCACTTGAATACAAAGAAAAAGCAAAATATTTTTTCCAAAACAATAAAATGACCTATTGCAATCATAGTGAAGTGAAACTAAAATTTTATAGCAAAAAATGGAAACAAAAAATGGGAAAATTATAAATACCTTTAAAAACATTTAGGTAAAACAATAAATAAAAACTAATATTTTAGAGTATTTGGAAAATATTGATACAGAAATATTATGTACTAGAATTGATGGGTTATACTCTGGAGAGGGAAAATATATAGCTTTAAGTATTTATAATACAAATTAAGAACAGATGCTGTAAGGGCCTACTTAGCCAGAGGGAACCATTTTGCAGTAAACATAGATTGACCCTGCCCCTCCCAGAGGAATTTACTTAAAAACAAGTCCAGGAAACCAGTTCCAGGTAACAAAGCCCAAATACAAGGGCGGGTCAGGCCAGGTGGAGGTATCCAATCAGTGGGGGTGCATACTGTCTCCCTAGCTACCAAAGAGTATGGGCCCCGCCCTTTGGGCCCCTTTTGGGTGCCAATCCTGACCACAGTGATAGGCTAGTTCAAATGTCTATTATAGGGTAAATTGTAATTCAATTGGTCACTTATGTGTGACCTAGCCTGACTGTGCAGTTTTCTCTGTGTCACTGGCCACCTGTGCATGGCCAGGTCCAACTACATGGCCTTTGGCCTTAAAAGCCAGTCTGTAAGGCAGAGAGGGGTCGCCTCTTTGTAAGAGACGGCCTACCGGTGGGTTTGATCCTTGATGCTTGGTGCGAAATAAAGCTTTGCTTGACTTTCCCTTTGTATCAGTCTCGCTCCTTTGATTATGGACCTTTCAATGCAAATTTATTGACCAATAAACCGAAAACTTTTTTTAAAAAGCACAGAAAAAATAAACCAAGGAAAGTTGGGGAAAGAAACTAAATAATACAAAAGCCGAGATCAACGAATTAGAAAACAGAAATCAGAACTAAGAAATCAATGATGTGGTTCTTTAAAAATACAAATGGAAAAAAATCAAACAGATAAGCAATGAGTTAATTTGGTGGAAATAAAGAACAAAACGAAGGAAAATAGGAAAAAAATACATCTACAGGGTATATTAGGAAAAAAACACAAAAATATATTTTGCTAAATATAGTTAAAATTATACCCTGGCATGGGTGAAACTGTTAGGTAGAAGCTAGACCTGAACTGTGGAACTTATGGAGGTAGATTCCCAAGTCCCTGAAGGAGAATGAAAGAGACAGGAGTTGGACACAAGGACAGTGATAAATAAGCTACACATTAAAGCCTGGAGGCACAACACCCTGACCTTGTGGCTTCCAAAACCTCCTTGGGACGTATAGATCAAACGCCACAGGTGTGGAAAATGTGCTTTCCTCTTCTACCTCTGCCCCAGGGTAATCCCTAGACTCATAATGCATTTGCATGCCTGAACAGCCTCCTCAACCTCCACTGCCCCACCCAACCTTGGAGAAAGGCTGCCCTGATGGTTCAAACCTTATCAAAACCTCCCTCTCCTAACCCAATCACTTGGCAGGAGTCTCCCAAATGACTGGAAACAGCCTCCCTGCAGACCACCCCATTGTATTCATAACTCCTCCCAGCCAAAACAGACCCAGTAATATCCAATCCCAAAACAACCTAGGGGTCAGTTCCATCCTGTGGAACCTGCCCACTTTCCCACCTTGAGAGTATTATTTTCACTTTAATAAACTGCTTTGTGCTTGCTACTTTCCTTCTGACTATCTTTCTACCAGCACAGATCCCCATGTAAATATTCTCTAGGAATCCAGGGACCTAAACCTCCATTCACACAATGCAGACTCTCACCTGTAACAAAACTACACATATAAAAGGAATAGATAACCTCAGTGCAATTTAATTTGCTCCAAAGAATAGAGTAAAAATAAGGCAAAATCTTTTTGTAGAGGCAGCATAGCATTGATAGCAAAATTTAATAAAGACAGAAACTAGATTATATATACATTAATTTTTTATACTGTAAAAACATACCAGATGTAGTATGAATGGGAATAGGTTAATTTTCATAGTGAAAAGGGCTACTTTGAACCTCTAAGACTAATATGAGGTGTTTGAACAATTCCTGTTAGAGAAATGACCTAGTCCTAAATTTTGTAATTGCCATATTAATTAGATATTAGCAAACAGAAATCTAAAGTGCTTGTAATAATTTACCTGGAGTGTATGCAGTTTAACACATTGCTCTCTATAGAAGTTAACACTGGTATGTCAGACTCAACATTTTCTTGTATACTGGTTATGAAATAACATTTTACTGTGGTTTTAATTTTTAACTCACTGATTACTACAAAATTGCACACCATTGGTTATTTGAGTTCCATTTAAATGAATGACCAGTTTATACTTTCACTTGTGTTTTATTCTGCATTGTGTAGATCATTGAAAAATCGCTTCTAAAAGTTTTTGCCTAAAAAAAATAAAAAAATAAAAGTTTTTGCATAAACTCAATTTTGTACATCTTTGTGTATAGCTTCTTAGATTTTTTAATCCACTGTTTAGATTCATAAAATGAAGACACTGTCATGTCATGGTTTCACTCATGTGGAATTTAAGAAACAAAACAGGATCCTCACAAGAGAAGGGAGGGAAAAATAAAATAAGACGAAATCAGAGAGGGAAACAAACTAGAAACTTTTAACTATAGGAAACAAACATAGGGTTGCTGGAAAGGAGGTTGGTGGCAGGATCAGAAACTGAGTGATGGGCATTCAGGAGGGCACGTGATATCTTCCTTGAGATACCCTCTTAAAGTCATACCTTCCCCCTTGCCTGTTAGGGAAGCATAGCAACAGTTGATCTGCTTTCCATTTTTTAAAAAAATATTTTATTTATTTATTTGACAGAGATCACAAGTAGGCAGAGAGGCAGATGGGGGGGGCGAGCAGAGAGCCCGATGTGGGGCTCGATCCCAGGAGCCTGGGATCATGAGAGGCCTAACCCACTGAGCCACCCAGGCGCCCCTGCTCTCCATTTTTTAACTATCATTTTAAGAAAGATATATAAATTGAATTATATGGTATGTAACTTTTTGAATTTGGCTTTTTTTTTCCCCACAGCATAATACACTGATATCCATCCAAATTGTTATATATCAACAGTTTGTTCCTTTCTCTTCCTTTTTTTTTTTTTTTTTTCAGAACATTATTCCACTGGAAGGCAGTACCACAGTTTGTTTCTTTAACCACTGATCATTTACCAAATCTAGGTGATTTCCAGACCGGCTATTACAAATAAAGCCGCTTATGAACATTGTGTAAAGGTATGTTTTTTGAGGTATAACTGATATACAAAAACACTGCCTATATTTAATGTTTACAATTGGATAAGGGAGGACTTTGCACGCAGCTCTGTTACTGTCACCATAATCAAGGTAACAGACATATCTATTGCCTCCAGAGGTTTCTTTATATCCTTTCGGGAATTTTGTTTGCTTGGTTTTTGTTTGGTTAGCTGCTTTGGTGGTTAAGAACATTTAAGATCTACTCTCTTAAAATTTTAAGTGCACAATACTGTATTGTTACTATATATTATGCAGTAGGTCTCCAGAACTTACTCACTGCTATAACCATAACTTTATACTCATTAAACAACAATCTTAAATCAGCAAACTTGATTAACTGTCCTATTAATCTAGGAATTTATCTGAGGACTCCCTTAGATTTTCAAGTATTCCAGAAATTCTAAGCTGGGGGTGATTCTGCACCCCAGGGGACATAAACAATAATATCTAGAGATACTTTTTGTTGTTAAAAACAGGGGGCTGTTGGCATCTCGTGGATAAAGGTCAAAGATGTTACTCAACATTCGATAATGTTCAGGATACTACCCTCACAGCAATATCCTGCCCCAAATGTCAATAGTACCCAGATGTAGACAACGCTATCATTACAAATGAGAGCTGTATTTTCTCTTTTGCTTTCCTTTGTAACTTTTGTTTATTTCTTCTTTGCCAGTTGCTGGCTGGAATCTCCAGTTCTCATGTTTAAAATGGAAAGCAAACATCAGAACCTTGTTTCTTCTATTTTAATTATTTTTAATTTTTTAGAATTAACTATATCCTTATCAAATATGAAGATAATGAAGTTCTGTATACCCTTCACCCAGTATGCACCAATGGTAACACTTTACATAATGATAATACAATTACCAAAATCAAGAAATTATTATTGTTACAACACTATTAACTAAACTATAGCTCTTACATGAATTTGATCAGGTCTGTGACTAATTACATCTTATCCTCCTCTAATCAGTGAAAATTCCTCAGCCTTTATTTGCTTTCATGATTTGATGCTTTTGAAGGGTACTGGTCAGTTATTTTGTAGAATATATCTCACTGTGTTTGTACGATGTTTTTTCATGAGAAAGTTCCATATTTCTATTTTTAAGAATTTATCATAAATTGCTATTAATTCATAAAATATCTGCACATTTTCAATGATTATATGATTTTCCCCTTATTCATGTGCTGTATTTCATTACTAGGTTTCTAACATTTAAATATTCTTGAATTTATTTAGTAAATTCAATTTGTTATTTTGTGTATTTTATCGCATATTAAATTGAAATAGCTAAAATTTTTTTTTTAAGATTTTATTTATTTATTTGACACAGAGAGAGATCACAAGTAGGCAGAGAGGCAGGCAGAGAGAGGGGGTGGGGAAGCAGGCTCCCCGCTGAGCAGAGAACCCGAAGTGGGACTCGATCCCAGGACCCTGAGATCATGACTGAGCCGAAGGCAGAGGCTTAACCCTCTGAGCCACCCAGGAGTCCCTGAAATAGCTAAAATTTTTAAAGATTTTTGCATTTATTCATTTTTAAGAATTATCTGTAATGTTCTTTTCCTACATTGTACATTTTTCAACTGTTATACAGGTTATAAGCCTCATAAAATACATTTTTCCCGCTAGAACTTTAACATTATTATTCCTACAGTTTTTGATAAAATTGTTTCTAAGCCTTCTTACAGTGTTTTGACTGTGTGTGTATGTGTTTGTTTCATGTTACATTTTACTTGCTGACTGATATGTGTAGGTCTATTCAGGCTTTTTATTTCTTCTTGACTCAACTTAAATGAGTTATGTTTTCTAAGAAATGTCCATTTCATCAAAAAAATTTTTTAAGATTTTTTAAATTTATTTATTAGTTAGAGAGAGAGAGAGAGCAAGCACAGGCAGACAGAGAGGCAGGCAGAAGCAGGCAGAGGCAGAGGGAGAAGCAGGTTCCCCGCCAAGCAAGGAGCCTGATGTGGGACTCGATCCCAGGACGCTGGGATCATGACCTGAGCCGAAGGCAGCCACTTAACCAACTGAGCCACCCAGGCACCCCCCAAAATTTTAAATTTAAGACATACAGTAATTCTAGCATCTCAATATTTGACTTTTGTAAATTTGTAGTTATATCTGAGTCTTTTATATCTTACTAATTTTTGTCCTTACCTATAATTTTCCTGTTTTTTTGTTTTGTTTTGTTTTACCATCAGAGGCTTATTTTACTGTTTTTTCACCAATGTATAAAACATTAGTGAATAAGATTATGGTCTGTGCAACTAGTCTACTTACTTGAACCCTCACTCTGCATTAACCAAGTTCTGTGTCCTTGTTCAATGTTATATAATCTCTCTGTGACTCAGACTCTTGTTTGCAAAATAAGATTAATAATATCTGCCTCTAAAGGTAGCTTGAAAACTTAAAAAGCAGAATCTTCAAATAGTTTGTTGTTATACCATAATTCAATATTACTTATATGATATTTTAAATTTTTGAATGCTTAGGATTTTAACATTTAATCATTTTTAGCTAACTGGCCATTTCAATCTGTAAATATTAATTGACCTGTACATATTAATTGACCTGCATCCACATACTTTGAGATGTAATATGTCTGTTTTTGTCTTACCTTTAGATTTCTATTATTTCTTAATTCAGTCTTGAGTTATTTAGAAGTTTTAATTTTTTTCTTAATATACTAATCTGGCATATTGTTCTCTTTTGTCCTTAATATATGTCTAAATTTTGTCATTTTTAAAGACTGCATTTACTATGGTCTCAGATTCTTGGAGCGCAGATTCGTTTTATGGCCCAGTATATGTCAGTATACATAAATATTCTGTGTATTCTTGAAAATAATAAGTATTACATAGCTTTGCTGTGTAAGGATCTATATAACTCCATTAAGTGAAACTTAGTTGTAGTATTCTTTTGGTATTTTATGTCCTTGGTCACCTTTTGGCTTCCTTATCTAAATTCCCTACTTTGATTATAACAAAATTTGTTTTTATTTCACATACACTACTGAACTATATAAAGTTCTATCTTGACATACATTTGCTTTCAACATTGTAGGGATATTTTTCTATTATGTTCTGGCTGTTTACTAAAACATCTGTAGTCTAACTGATATTCCTTTGTAAATAGCCTGTATTTTCCTGCCTCTGGTTGGTTTCAATATTTTCTTTGTCTTCTGAGTTCTGCTTTTTCATTACAGTATTTCTGGCTGTGGGCCTATGTTCTTTTAATGTATTTCAGTTTCATTATGTTTTTATACTGAGAATTTATACTCTTTCAACTCAGGAACACTTTCAGGTGTTATTTGCTTTTCTCCCATTAAAACGATTGTTTCCCTCTATAACAGTAAGTAGAACTTTATGGACCATATTCTATCCTCCATGAACCTCAAGTTTTTCACATTTTCCATAACATTTTCTTACTGTGTATATCCTTAGTATCTTATTCCAATATACTTCCTATTTATTAAGTATCTCTATATACTTTTTCTTCTGTTAAAAGATCCACTGAGAGCTTTTTATTTCAATTATTACATTTTTTTAAAGATTTTATTTATTTATTTGACAAACAGATCACAAGTAGGCAGAGAGGCAGGCAGAGAGGGAGAGAGGAGGAAGCAGGCTCCCTGCTGAGCAGAGAGCAGGATGTGGGGCTCAATCCCAGGACCCTGGGATCATGACCTGAGTTGAAGGCAGAGGCTTAAACCCACTGAGCCACCCAGGCGCCCCTCAATTTTTACATTTGTAATTTCTTTTCAATGCTTTTCAAATCTTGGCCTTCTTAAATAGGGTATCTTTTTTCTTTCTAGTATTTCTCTATCCTCTTTTTTCAAATTTGTTTTTATTCTCTATTTCTTATTCTATTATTTAAAATCTTGAAAATCTCATTCTTTTGTGTGTTGTTTTAACTCCTGTACAATGTCACTTTTGTCTTTATATGTTTTGAATTTTGGATTTTGGACTTGTATTTAACAATTATGTATTTGTGCTTATCCATGTGGGACCTAGTAGAGTTCTTTCCCACTTGACATAATTTGGATTTACTTCTCTCACATACAAAATGGGTCTCCTAACCCTTAGGCCATTATATACTAATATCTTGGTTGACAGTTTTCCAGACAAAATGGGTGGTATAAATTTAAATGGCAAACCCATGTGAAGGAAAGTCTGTGGTTCTGAATTTTCAAAGGAGATGATTTTTTAAGTTAGCTTTCAAAAAACTCAAACATTTTCTTGACTTACCATTTTGCTTGTGGGCAGAGAATGTCATTGACTATGTAAACCTTTGAGTGTTCTTAATATATGTCAGGACATATTGATTCTAACTCTCTACCCTCTATAGCTGAATCTTGTATCTGGAGTCAACTAGCAACTAAAATACCCAAATTAGCCCTCGGCCCTGAAATGAGGTTGAAAATTCTATGGGCACTCTGGCACAGGTAACACTTTCTCCAACTTTTCCAGGAAGGCAAAAGTGGATCCTGATCCACGAAGTAGATTTAAAAAAAATTTTTTTTTAAGATTTATTTATTTATTTGAGAGACAGTGAGAGAGAGCATGAGAGGCTAGAAGGTCAGAGGGAGAAGCAGAATCCCCGTGGAGCTGGTAGCCCGATGTGGGACTCGATCCTGGGACTCCGGGATCATGACCTGAGCTGAAGGCAGCTGCTTAACCAACTGAGCCACCCAGGCACCCTTAAATTTTTTTTTCATAACTCTGGTGGTCTTCCATCCCACCACAAGAGTCCCTGGAAGGGAACTGTAATTTTACTAGAAGCTCAGCTAAGTCACTGGCATCCTTGTTTTCAGCAATGTCAGTTCTGGGTTTCTGAGGTGACGTAGAAAATTCTGAGATCACTGGATGGAGCTATTGTTTTTCCCCAGTATTTCCAGGAAGACAAGACCAGTTCCTAGGCTTTTGTGTGGCTCTAGCAACCAAAAGAGTCCTCTCTGGGTCTTTCAATCCATTGCAAGCATGTTTTGGGTTCTCTGAAAAAAATCTGTAAATTTTTCTATAGCCTCAAGCTGGCTTAGAGCTTCCACCCTGTGGTACCTTGCTAGCACATGCAATTCCATGCCTATTTAGAGGGACTTGAAGTATTTCAAGATTCTCAATCCACAAGAGGGGAATGAGCTGTACAGGGGGAGGTCTGGAGTCTCAATGTCTACATAGATCTTTGGGGAAACTTTCCATAGTAGTGTTCTGTAAATTGGACACTCATGAATAGAGAAACTCTAGTCAATGTTGTATAACAACCATACAAAAATTAATAAGAAATGTAATAATAAAAGCTATTACATAGTAATAATATATATCAGACATTACTCATAACAAATGATATAATTTTAAAAGGAAAAATACTTTTCAGATAATCCAAAGTAAGAGAATTCATCCCCAGAAGATAAACACTACAAAAAAAAGTTGATGGTGAAATAATTATTACAGGGGTGCCTGGGTGGCTCAGTGGATTAAGCCTCTGCCTTCTGCTCAGGTCATGATCTCAGGCCCAGGGATCAAGCCCCACATCAGACTCTCTCTCAGCAGGAAGCCTGCTTCCCCCTCTCTCTCTGCCTGCCTCTCTGCCTACTTGTGATCTCTCTTTGTCAAATAAATAAAGAATAATTATTACAAATTAAAGTTAGGATCCCCCACCACCCCCAAGAAACACATTAAAGTTTGGATCTACACAAAGGGATAGAGAGTCCTAGAAATGGCAAATATATGGGCAAACTAAAAGATAGTCTTCTTACTTTTTAATATGTTTAAAATAAAATTGAATTTTAAAAGCAATAATAATAATATTGTGGGTTTTAGAACATATGCAGCATGAAGATGAGTGATGACAGCACACTAAAGGGGGAAGTAATGGAAATATGTTGTAAGGCTCTCATACTTAACTGAAATGGCATAATACTATTTGAAAGTAGGCTAAGTTAAAAATATATTTATATTAATGTATTTTATATGTGTTAGATAATATGTTACATATTATCTAAATATTTAAAGGTTATCAGAATAACCTGAAGAGCTTATTCAATCAACATAGTTTTGGCCCAAACTCAGAGTTTCTTATTCTCCTAGGTCTGGAGTGGGGGCTGAGAATTTGACAAATTGCCAAGTGATACTCATTTTAGTGATCCAAAGACCATTCATTGATAATTTCTGTTTTAGAGAAGCCTCTTTGTTTAAAAAATGCATAACTAACAAGATATTTGTGAGAAAAAAGAAATCTTAGAAAAGTTAAAAGTAGGCAAGAACTGGTAAAAATATTTTTTAGAGATGTGACAGAAAATAAATATCATAAGGAAGATTTTTAGCCCAGTTTTACTGATACTCATAATGGATATAAATGATCTAAATATTCCAATGAAAAACTCATATTGCAAATTTAATAGTAACAGAACATCCAATCCTATACTATCTATATGGACAAAAATAAACATAAAGATACAGATAGGTATCTGGATTAGGATTAGGTATCTGGATTAGGGTCGGGGTACAGAGTGTTCAGTGTTTTCTTGACTAATTCAAAATGATCAACAATCCTCAGCTAAGAGCCCCTGCTACTCTCCTAGTTTTTATAAATGTACCATGGCTATGTAAAATGTTAAAACTAGAGGAAGCTGAATATAGAGTATTGGGAAACTTGATCACTGCCACACTATGTAAATGTAAAATTATTTAAAAATAAAATTTTAAATGTCAAAAAATACCAAAAAAGACACTATTGTGTCTTTTTGATGGTTTAAAGAATTGTAGTCAATTGTCCATTGATGGTTACAAGAAAATTAAGAGGCAAGTCATTGACTAGGACAAAGTATTTGCAAAATACATGCACACTAAAATTTAGGGTATATAAAAAATATTTTACAACTCAGTAAGTTTTAACAAGACATACATTCCAATAAAAATTGGGCAAAACATTTGAACAAACACTTTACCAGAGAAGATATATGGATGGAAAATAAGTACATAAAAATAGTCATTAGAAAAACATAAATTAAAACTACAGTGGGGATTATAGTGTACACATACTATCATGGCTAAAATGAATGTGGCTGATTATCCTTAGTGTTGTTGACTACCTTAGCAACTGAAGCTCTCATACACTCCTTCTAAGAATGCAAATGTTACAGCCACTTTTGAAAAGTTTGGCATTTTCATGTAAAGGTGTATACACATATACCATGTGACCCATCAGTTGATTCTTAGATTTGTTGAAAATAAAAAGATATGCCCATTTAACACCCAGATTGAGATTTCCATGATAGCTTTCTTCATCAGAAATGAAAACTGAAGACAAGCCAAACATCCATTGACTGGTGTTAAATGAATCAGCAAATTGGAGTATTTCTATGCAAAATAATACTAGTCAAGAAAAAAATGGAACCTACCAATATATACATGATATGGATGAATCTCAAAGGCATTATACTGCATGAAAAGCTGATGCCAAAGACTATGTAGTGAAGTGATTCCATTCATTTAAAATTCTAGAAGAGGCAAAATTGGTAACAGAAAGCAAGTGAGTGGTTACCTAAAGACAGTAGGTGGCAGGACTGCCAAAGGGCACAAGAGGCAGATCTTTTTGGGGATGATGGAAATAGTCATGATTCCAGTGATGGTTACATGACTGAATATGTTTGTCAACATTCAGAAAACTGTACACTTAAATTGGCAAATTTTATTGTGTATAATTTTATCTCAACAGAAATGATTTTCAAGGGGCACCTGGGTGCCTCAGATGATTAAGCATCTGCCTTCCTTTGGCTCAGGTTGTGATCTTGAGGTCCTGGGACCAAGTTCTGAGTCAGTCTCTCTGCTCAGAGAGTCTGCTTCTCCCTTTCCCTCTGCCCCTCCCCCATGCTCGTTTTCTCTCTCTCTCTCTCTAATAAATAAAATCTTTAAAAATCATATTTTAAAAATTGTCTAACTTCTGACTTTTCTGCTTTTTTCTCAAGAAAAGGTAAATTTTTGTTTTTCTCTCTGAGTTAATTGATACCAAGTAAAGAAGACAGAAATTCCCTGACTTGAGAAGATGTTTCTGACTCCTTCAAACCTATGTACAGGCAGATCCCATGAAGTATAAATAGCATGAAAGTTGTTGACCCATGATCTGTCTGTGGCTTCTAGTGACAAGCTTGCTTTTGCACTGAGAGACACATCTTAAGTCCTGACTGGAATAATACAGACACAACTCCATCTTCTGTGTTTTAGGAGAGGAGTCATTTAAGGTGGCCCTTTTGATATGAACTAAATCGTTGGCAATGAGGATACTTCAAACCAAAGCAGGTTGTATGAGAAAATAAAAACTCACTTATCCATTCCATTATATTTATCCATTACATTATAAACACTGTGGTGCTTTTCAAAACAGAGGATCTATATTAGCATTACCTCCTGCTATCACTTTGGGACAGAATATACTATAAAGATCAAGAACTTTCCTTCATTAACTTCTTTAATCAATGAAAACACTCCCTCTTTTCTACTCCCTTACTTATCACTTGACCTTATAGGCTCGGGGTTAAACCTCCTTAGAGTGTATCCCTTTACAGTTCTAGGCACCTAATATCCATAGCAATGGAAGATGGGTTGAGCTCCAAAAATTCACAAAAGTAGTATCACAGTTGGTATCATATCCTAGAAAAAAAGTGTTGAATTTTCTTATGCTCATTCCAAATCTGAAAAACACAATTCTAATTTTCCAAAGCTATAATCCTTATTGTAGACAAAAGCTAAATTAGTCTAGAGATCTGTTACACAACAATGTAAATATACTTATCACTGCTGAAGTATACACTTAAAAATGCTTAAAATGGTAAATTTAATATTATTTTTTACTAGAATAAAAAAGCTAAATATAGTGGGGAAAATAGTGTTTTAAGGAAGTATCACAGTGTCTCTATAGAATTTCCTTATAAATCTTACTCAATTTTCTTTTCTATTCTAGTTTATATGCATATTACATTCATTCTGGGATAAACTCTTTATTTCAGTGGCTAGTAGTCTGTTCAAAAAATTATATTGTGTTATAATTCACAATGGCTTATTTACTTACATAAAAATTAAAATGTGGTTGCAAGAACTGTCACACAATTAATTATCAGGATTGATTCTGTTGCCTTAGATAACCAGGCAGGTGAACTCTTCCTCATTCATAGTTCTATATACACCATGTACATAGTTCTATGTACACACCATGATGTTGATGATCTCCTCTGGCACAGAAGAGTCAATCCACCTTGAAGCATAAATGAATACTTATATTCCTGTGCTAGGATTTTCCCCACATTTCTAGAGATCCATTTGAAGGAATTACATACACATCCTCAAATATTTAAGTATATTTTACTACAAGAGATCTCTAACACTATTTTCTAAAAGCCAACAAACACAAGATGGAAAAAAATACTTCTTTTCATAACCAGTGAAACATAAAATTCTCTTTCTCTCTCTTTCACATCCACACCCACATGCAGAACTTTTCATTTTTTTGGTCCCTTTATGTTACTAGGAACTGTATAAAGTCTAATAGATTAGCTTTCTTTTTGTTAAATGATAACAAGTTTCTAGCTAATAGTCTCAGATGGATGAAGATGCTCAATTGCTGACCTAGGAATAGCAAAGCATCCTCTTATTTGGAGGATTGTTCCTCTCTTGACACGAACCATGGGGCTGTAGAGGGAATTACTAATCACCATTATCCAAGAACTCTAATGGTATTTTTGGACACTTGAGCAAAATCAGACTAATTAGTGTATTCCTCTACAGCATTTTAAATCTGAGAACTAAAGTATGATGTGCAATGGCTCTGGCATAGCAAAAATGAAAATACATTAGCCTGAGAGCTGCCAATGCCAAGGAGCATTAGCTAGTCAGCTATAGAAAGTCCCAATGAGGGGCACCTGGGTGGCTCAGTGGGTAAGCCTCTGCTCAGGTCATTACTTCAGGGTCCTGGGATCGATCCCTGCATTGGGCTCTCTGCTCAATGGGGAGCCTACTTCTCACCGCCTCACTGCCTGCCTCTCTGCCTATTTGTGATCTCTCTCTCTTTCTGTGCCAAATAAATAAATAACATCTTTAAAAAAAAAAGTCTCAATGATGAGAAAAATATTCCAAGATGAAGATGCAGAGAATGAGCAACACGTTTCAAATCCCTGTTCTCAGTCATTTCTGAGAAGAGCTAATGCTTTGTGATTCCTAAAGTCTGGTTAGGTAAGCCATAAATTCCACTCTCTAAGTGTGTTCCAGTTGGATTCCTGCCATTTACAGTAGAAAAGAGTCTCGAGTGGATTTCTCTAGATTGAATTTTCTCTCCTCCATCTACTACATTCAGTTGCATAGTTTGAGACTGGATTAATACTCATCATATAGAATTAGGCTTCAAAAGTAGGATAATTTGTCATCATTCATATTCTGGAGTTTAACAGCTTCTTTTAGATCATTGAAAGACTTAAATATATTTTCAGCCTCCAGTGTTGGGCCAACATTATGGCAGCAAAAATCACTGAAGTATATAGATTTGAATTATAAATCCTAAATAAAAGTTAAATCATTGCTTAGCAGTTTAAATCTATTTCTACTTGTCCAAAAAATAATGGTCTTTCTTTTCCACTTGCCTTTGTTTTTCTTTTATCCGTATGACCATTTGTACAATCATTCAGAATATGTTTGCTAGAAATCCAGTATGTCTCAGGCATGCACTCTTCTACAAACTTCACAGTATGAAGAAAAATCACTGTTAACTTCTGTTTTAAAGTTGAATTTGATAGCCACATTTATTTTACTTAAAAAACAAAACATTATGAAACACCGAGTCCTTATGTAAATTTTAATTTTATGTGTCAGCTTGACCAAGCTAAGGGATGACCAGACCACTGGTAAAACATTATTTGTAGATGTTTCATGGAACTTGTCAGCTGCCATCATGGTGTGAGCCAACACCTCATAATGAATCTCTTTCTATATATCTCTCTATAGCCTATTGGTTCTGTTTCTCTGGAGAACTCTAACACATCTTTGGAATAGTTGAGTTAATCAGAACCAGATGAATGAGGTCAGAATCAGTAAGTTATTTTCATGGGAGTAGTGAGAAAATCAACCTCTTGCCAAACAAAGCTTATCATTTCAAATGAACAGCTTTCTGTAATTCTAAAAGTTGTTCTTTCCTAAAACAAGCATTCAAAATCTCAAGGTTACAGGTTAATTGACCTTAGAATTCTTCATTTTTTTAATACTATGCAAAGTATTAAAGTATTTTTAGAAAAAAAAATCCTTAAGAAGAAAGATACAGAATAGGTATAGATATCACTTAATTTGCAAGATAACTACCATGTAAATATTTGCTAGGCTTCATTACCTTTCTTTGTAAATGAAAGTAATGGATAATCTATTGCTTTGCATAATCAAAAGCACTTGTGTGAACAGCTTCTTAAACAGTATCATTAAGGTTTTATCACCAAATATTAGCTTGACATTGTGGCCTCAGGTATCAACTCTAATATTAATCAAAGCTGGATGAAAAATACCTGGGTCTTATAACATTATCTAAAAATATTACAAAGTAATTAGTTTGGCCAAAGAGTGTTTAAAAAGATAGTGAAAGTAAAGGGCTAGAGAAATACAGTATCCATGCATCGGTGGACTCAGAAAATTCTCCAATGAAGAAATGAAATTTTGTCTGGATCCAGGATAAACAATATTTTTCAGGAGAAAAATAACAGAGAGTCTATTAGTTTCCTAAGACTGTCGTAACAAGATACCGCAGAGTAGATGGTTTAAAACAGCAGAAACACACTCTCATATAGTTCCTAAGCTTATAAGTTCTAAAGCAAGGTACTGGTCCCCTCCAGATCCTTTAGGGAAATATCCTTCCTGGACTCTTTCAAATTCTGCTAGTCCCTGGTTTGTGACAATGTAACTCCAATCTCTGCCCTCATCTTCCCTTTGTTCTTCGGGAAAGAACAATTTTCAGAATTATGGAAGGGGAAGAAGCTCTGCGACTGATCAGAATCAGCTGAAAAGAGAAAACTCTAAATCAGAGGTTTGTGACAAGGGATGGCAATATGAATTATATGTTCACTCTAAAAGAAGGGAGGGGCCTCTGGGTGGTGCCCAGGTGGCACAGTCAGTTGAGCGTCTAACTCTTGGTTTCAAGCTCAGGCCATGATCTCACCATCCTGAGATCAAGCCGCATGATGGGCTCCATGCTCAACATGGAGGCCGGTGGGATTCTTTCTCTCCCTCTGCTCCTCCTACTCATGCTTGCTCTCTTTCTGAAATAAATCATAAACGAATGAATGAATTGAAATACACCTCCTGAATTGAGGAAAGAAGGTAACAAACTGCTGTTGAAACATTAGAAAAATGCCACTTTGGATAATGGCCAAATTCTTCACATTTACTACACTCTTTTAACCCCACCCAAGTTTATTCTTGAGCAGATATCTTCCCTTCATTGAGTGATCTCAAATCAAGACATGTAGTGATCAGAAGAACCAGCAAAAGAATACCGATAGACAGATGAAGAAAACACATTAGAATTATTATGATACAAAATTTCAGATATATAGCTCTCAAAACTCTATTTCTGAGCATAATGCTCTCATAATGAGAAATCAACAAGAAAATTTTGGAATGCCAGTGTGAGGTCAGTAAATTAAAGAGCTTTAAGTCACTACCTAGGTTGAGTGAAAGGGAAGGGGTGAATACTAAGTAAACAAAAACAGAATTAGCCAGGATGAAGAGGTGAGGAGTACTTGAAGTGCAATAATATTAAAAATTATCTTTCATTTTCTAGTCACCTTCCAAAATGAAAATGTGATGTCATTTTCTAAATTAATACATGCTGATAGCTATCTACTGTGCTTTGAACATTTAAAATTTATTTGTATAGGTTTTATTCTGGTTGTAATCTACTCTTTTCCTCTTTTACCTCTACCATTCTATCCTATTTGTTGACGTTCATAAATGTGCCATGAACTTCTGTGACTTCTACATTTACTTCATCTTGGTCTTTTTACCACTCTATTTAAAAAATCCTTCTTCAAACTTGTGATATTGTTATTGTTCATCTCCTTTAAGAACCATGTCAAATGTCACCTTCTCTGTGGACTTCCCTTTGGCAGACAAAAATGATTATTCTCTCATTACTTTGTTTATGCTTCTATCAAAATACATGACACACTTAGAAATTATATTAATTAGGGCATTTGAATAATCAATATTTCTTCAACTAAAATTAGAATTCCAAGTACAATTCTAACAAGTTTTGGGTTAATTGTTATAGGAAAAAGGGAAGAGAGGGTGGGTTTAGCAGTTGTGAGAAGAGATTATATAAATTTAGTCTGTGAGGAGCTTAGATTTATTTGTGGAGATTCTTGGTTGAATGAGCCATTTCTAGAAAACATAACCTAAAGGGCATGGCAAATAAGAATAAATAGCAGAAAGGAGTAGGTTAAACAGGGAAACTCATGGACAGAAGTTACTCAGAACCCATGCCAGCAGTCTCTGTCAGAGTTTGTCTGCAGCCAAACATGGCCCCACTGCCATGGTGGCATCTAGAAATTGGAAAGTTTATGAGGAGAAAAGATAAAAGACAAAAGCAAAACAGGGATTCGCAAATGACCAAATATCAAACAGATTACTAAGACAAGAATTCAAACCAAAGAAAACATGAGCAAAGAGTTGTCAGAATTAAAATCACCATGAAAACATCAGACTTAGTACATGAGAGGTTTGATACCAAACTCCAAATATTTGTGATAGAATTTTAACTCATTCCTACCTTAGTTCAGTAATTCTTAAAACTACATGATTATCAAAATGACTGTTGTGTCTTAAATTACAAATCCCAAATCCCACTTCCAAAGACTTAGAATCAATAAGTCTACATTAAAAACAAACATATTTTAAAAACAGATATGGAAAGTCACTCTAATGTTTTCAGCCTGTTTGTTCTAGGCTGGAAACATGGCACAATCAGGGTCAACCCACACTCGCCTCTATTTCCCTCTTGATTGATCCAGAGCTTTTAATTTAATCAGTTTTTCTACTGAAAACATTTCTTATTGTCACCTGAATTCTTGTCAGTTATGTCCCTTGGATACCTTGCTCTATGTGGTGTTTTGTTTTCAAGGAAAGATCCCATGTGCCTAAATATGTGCTTTCTTCCATTTTCCCAAATGCTCTCGGCCTCAAAACCCTGTCCATAAGCAAGATAGTATTTTTTATTTTATTTTACTAGCATCAACAAGACTCTTCTTGACTCGACATCTTCAATCCTCACATTTTTGTCAACAGATTCATCAAGAATATTTGCAATTAATATGCTTATGTTAGTGTTAATGGTACAGTTTCAGAACTATAATTAACACTTCAGTATATAATTAATACTAACATTTCAACCATATATTAGAGCTGACAAATTTCTGATTAAATGAATGAACTGAATAAGTATTCAACAAACATTTACCTACAACATTAGAGCTGACAAATTACTGATTAAATGAACGAACGGAATAAGTATTCAACAAACATTTATCTACAACTACTGTCTGAACTATAGTAATTAGATGAAGATTGTGGGACAATGACAAATCAATTCCAAAGGCAAATTTACAATCTCTTGAAAATGAAAAAAGAAAGCTATAATGAATTCATGTTTTGATTTTAATAATTGAGAATACTAGGACATATGTTATATGCAGACCATATATAATGAGTTGTTTTATTATACCCAACTATATTTTAATGCAGGAGTAGGGCATTTTTGTCTCAGTAAAGAGCCAAATAATTAAATGTTTTCAGATTTGTGGGCCATATTCTTTGTTGCAGCTATTCAAATTTGGCATTATAATGTGAAAGCAGTCATAAGTGAAATATAAAAAATGAGTGTGGTTGTGCTCCAATCTCTCAGTTCCATAATTGTCTTTTCATTTTGTTGGTCTCTTTTGCTGTATAGAGGTTTTTAGTTTCATTTAGTCCCAGTTGTTTATTTTTGCATTTGTCGCTTATGCTTTTGGTATCATATCTGGGAAATTGTCAAGGAGCTTTTTCTCTGGGTTTTTTTTTTTCCTTTCTAGGAATTTTATAGTTTTAGTTCTTATGTTTTAAGACTTAATCCAGATCTCTGTGAACTGTGATAGCTCCTTCTGTGTGTCTGCTAATAGCAGCCTCTGCTTTTCTTCCTTGTTCCTAGCTCTATACATCTTAGTTTTGCTGGTCCAGGTAGGGTGAAACCAAAGTGAGATCTTCATGTTGTGCCCCAAGAGGCTGGAGAAGGTGCTTGCTGTCCTTGCTTTTTCTTTCCTGGCAAGAGGAACTCTACTTGGGGAGTTCCTTCCCAGCACCCAACAGTCCTGGCTTGAGGGATGGGATGCTGCCTGCAAAATGAAGTTGCTTTTCTTTTCTTCTGTGTGATTATTTCAGTTTTTTCCCATTATATTGCTGAAACTTTCTAAGTGGACTCTAAAGGTCTCCCAGAGTTGTTTCCCTTTGTGGATAGTTGATCTTTGTTGGGGGACAGGGAAACTGGGTTTTCCACATTGCCATTTTTTTTGCAACTCTTCCACAAAATTTTAGGTGGGGGGTATTTCATAAAGCAATGGTATTTAATGTCTAAGGTATCAACTAATCAACTTTTATTTCTTTCTCATCATTATAACAAATACAATCCTCTGTTCCTGTTTCAAACTGAAATTCAGCAAACTGAATTTCAAAAAGTGAAATTCAGTTTGCCCAAATGTTCATAACCTGACTGTTTGTCTTCTTGCTGTGTCCCTCAAAGAAGATTAAAACAAACAAACAAACAACAGAAACCAAACAAGCCTGGGATTTTGACTATAAGAATTCCTGAAGTTTCAGAGAAGAGCAATCAATATATTGAAAAGAAACGGAAGACCCAAATTAGGATGAGGGGACTTATATCCTATATTTGAAGGAATACACATGTTTCGTAGTTACAGATCTAGTTTCTTCTGATGAAGGGATACTGCCACCTCTTCTATAATATGTACCATGTCTCCATTGTTAAAGACAAAATACAGAATGAAAGAATCATGAGAAAATATTCTCTTAGATTCACATATTACTAGTATAGTGCTCGCTTTGGCAGCACATATACACATATTACTAGTGTAATTTGAGGGTAGCTAAAACTGTGTATAAAGAGAAAATTGAGCTTTCACTGGTGGAAAATTCTCAAGTCCAGTCATTCAGCAATTATTGTTTTTTGATTATCCCCTATTCTGGATACCCTATTAGAAACAAATAGATAATAGTCACATGTAAAATCTATCATGACTTGAGAAGGGTTAAATATCTTCCACAACATGATATCCAAGTATATTTGGAGAACTTTGGTCTGTCATGTTGTTTTCAACACATTAAGTTTTAGAATAAGCATCATTTAGGGAAAAAAATCCAAGTAATTACACTTGAATTACATCAAATTTTAAGTTGTCAGGTCACCGAGGAGATACACGTTTGTGCACCTGCTGTAATGATGTATTCTAGTTAAAGCTGCCAAAGGAGGTTTGTGAAGCTAAAAGGAACATAATTTCCACAACAGTATCATACAGTAAAGAGTGCAAAGTCTGGCATTAGATGACCTAATTTGAAGCCAGCCTCTAACTGTCTTCAAAAATCCCTATCAGTGAGAACTTTGGGAATTTATATAATTTTGCAGTAATTTCCTTTTTGTAAAATTAATGGTAATGATAATTCCATCCTCATACATAGCCCAATGCAGACATGCAATAGGGTAATTACTATTGCTTGTTAAAATTTCAAATATATTTAGTCCAATTAAATAGAAATATGGAATACAAGTTTTGGCCCTTAGATATTTAGGTTTTCTCAAATGCAGGGTCAATCGCTATATGATTTAGCTGTAGACGTTCTTGTAATTGTAACCTAGATGTGTCATCTTTTTACAGGATTTAAAAGTAAGATTTTCTACTTTCCCTTACCATAGAAATAAAGTTTTTGGTTATCTTTGTATGATTTTTTTTCTCCTTCCTTTCTTCCCTCCTTTTGTCCTGCTTTCCTCTCTTCCCCCTCTTTCCTTCCTTTTTTGTTTCCAGTGGATTTATTACTATTAATAATGGTGTATTTCTTTTATTCTAGTCATTCTCAAAAATGATGTTCATTATTTGATGGATAATCTCCTTCAGAATTTATCAATCTTGGAATTTCAAAATAAGTTTAGAACTAAAAATACAAAAATATACTATGTAAAAGTAGACATGCTGATTTACGGATCTCTCTTAAAGTATCAAAAATACATGTTATGTTTTTAAAAAGATATGTTATATTTTTAACTTTTGAAACTCAGTATTTTAAATAGCATCAAGTGTTTAAAATCTCTTATTGAAAGTTTTTGGTATTTGAAACCCAATTTTAAATTGAGTAACATATTCTTAAAAAATTATATAAACCACTAATAAAATAAACACATTGAATAAGTAAAAATGCCTGCATTTCAATTAGATCTACTTTTAGGGAGAGGACTGGAATATCAGATGCCCGTGCCATGATGATGCCATGATGTCTTATGCGTTGGTATTGTCAGTCCTGCCTGTTTTTCAGAGTTCTCTTTACCCATGTCAAGGTACATATTTACTTATTCATTTGAATTTCAGATGCAGTTAAGTAAATGAAGTTTACTGAAATTAAGTAAATTTTATTTCTTAGTTTATGACATGTCACTTTCATCACAAGATTTTACTCAATTTATTAATTTATGTTCCTCCTTGATATTTCACTATTACTGCCATTCCTTTCCTTCCATAAGCACATAAACTTCAGATTTTGTTAAATTCCGATTTATCTAGTATCATCTCACTGAGAGGAAATCTAAAACAAAATGCCAAGATAAAAATGACATGCAGTGAAAGACTGTCACTGTCACTGTACTTCACAAAGGAGCCCTTATTTACAGTGACTTCCTCAAAACTAAAAACAATAATGAAACAGTCAAATTGCAAATATCACTACTTTCAAATGTTTTGTATTTACTATTTTAGGGCAATAGAAAGAAATTAAAGCATAAATCCTCTTTTCCAGAAATAACTGTTTGAAATGGATTTTTCCCACAAGGTCTACATTACTGGCTGAAATTTCTTCCCAATCTGCATTACAGTCTATAAATTCGTATTTGTTTCAATGACAATATAGATGTGCAGGACTTTATGAGGAGCTTTTGAGGACCTGAGCCATAATTACATCATTTTAAGAGGCACAGAAAAATGTGACTGCTACTGATTTACTACAGCTGCCTCCATAAACCTCAAATCTGAATACAATAGAGATTACACAGAAGATGGGGAGGGACACAGAATAAGAAATAAGGATATTCTTCTATATTATATACACATTGATGGTAAAAAAAAACAACAATGGAGACTCTCTTCTCAGGTATTTGACAGAATGTGAAAGTGTGGGTTTTCTTGAGATAACAGAAGATGGGTGGGAGATGGGGGGCTGGGACTCCTACATAAAACAGCATCCACTATAAACAACTGTCTTATAATCAAGTGACAAATGGAATCTTTGATACATGGAATCAGTTCTGTTTACATAATAAGCACAGCCTATTAAAAAAAATAATGTTTCTGTTTTGAAACTGCATTTTCCACATTGGTTTTTTAAGAAATATATTCTAGTATTTTTGTTAATGGTGATGGCAGTACCGAAGTAACACTGTAACTCTGATAAGGTAAAAGACTTGAACTAGTTACTCCAACTTCTTGAAAGCAAGCATCATGCCCTGAACTTGTTTTATATTAATGATGGCTCTTCCCAAGATGGCAGGCAAACTGGAGAACAGTAAGTCTCTCTTACACAATTACTCATAACAAGATCAATTTGTTTGTTTTAGATTAGTAACGACCTTCTCTTTTGTATTCATAAACTCATGAGTATAAGTCACAGCTAAAAGATTACTTGATAAGAACTGAAGGATGGACTTAGCAAAAGTCAATTTCCCCCAGGGAGCAATAAAAAGACCATGCACTAAAACTGTAGCGTACTGAAATACAGGACACTAAAATGAGAAATATAAGTAAGAAAACTTAGAAAGTAAAGGTACAATATAAGTTTACAAGTATTTGCAGCCAGAGTTGTTCAAGTCCTAATGAGAAAGGCAGTAACTGGACATTCATCAAGTATCATAGGCAGTCCACAAGTCAGCAAAATATGTGTGATAATGAAGCAGAGAAAGCAAAAAAAACAGTGTAACAGCTGAAGAAGAAAAAAAATCAGTGAATATTTTATAAAATATTAAAAACATGCCATTTCAAATGGGAAGAATGGTATACTGAAGTCAAATGGACAAGATATATGTCATTAGATATCTATGATACCAATCACCATCAACAACAATATCATAGCTATATGTCATTGAGTATCTGGCATGGGTCAAGTACTATACTGTGTCTATCAACTCCTCCAGGTAGCTATTATCTATAATTTACAGAATAGTAAATTATGGCTATAAGAGTCCTTAAAACCTTACTATAAGATCAAATAATTTGCCTTGAGTCATGTGGAACTAATCTCAAATCTTAGTTTTTCCATTTCATTCATCAACAGAATGATCTTGGGCAAATATTTTAACCTTTTAACTCCTCACTTAACTGTGACATATTATGCTACATCAGTTTTGTTGTTTTAACAAATTGTACTTTATTTATTGTAGATCATTTGCATCATTGATGCAGTATAGTACTTTACTCTTAAATAAAAGAACTGTTTGCTTACAAATTTTAAAATTTCATTGAATTAATTCCTGTAATGAGTTAATTCAACTTTGACATTTTATTTAGGGTTTACATGCAACAGTCATTTCTTCCTTTTTCCTAAACACTAAATATTTAACCTTAAACTCAAACTAGCACATCAATTCTACAAAGTGAGGTCTACAAACCAGTCTATTGACTTAGGTATAAGACATAGTTGTTGGGTTCTCTATAGGATGACTTCTAAAAATACTTCGATTATATATCATAATTTGATAAGCTATCAAATTACAAAACTCTGGCAAAAGCAAAACGCTATATGGTCTTACTTGCCCATGTCAAAGACTGAAGTCCAGCACATCTACAGCAATTAAAAAGAACACAGAATATATACATTAGGCACCTATGTAGGCTTACATCTCATTCCTAAAATAATGCTTGAGTATATAAAATACTCTCCAATTTTACACACTTTTCCAACAAAGTGGATAATCACATAGCAATTTTAAATCACAATTTTAATCTTTTATTTGAGCGCTGGAATAAATAATTTAATTTTAAAGCAGATTTATCTTTCTGAATACACTTGTCTTAGGTTAAAATTGTCTTCCAGTTTTTAAAAATATGATCAGCTGAATAATAAGATCATGGGAATATTTAAAAGTACATAGAAACAGGAAAATAATCCTACTTCACCATTCCATGAGGTAGAATTAGAAAAGAAGTCCTTAGAGCTGGATATAATTGTTGAATCTAAAAAAAAAAAAGAAAGAAAGAAAGAAAGAAAGAAAGAAAGAAAAGAAAACTTATAGAATATAAACAACTTATAGAATAAATGGTTTAGGGGCTGCCTGGGTGGCTCAGTGGGTTAAGCCTCTGCCTTTGGCTCAGGTCATGATCCCAGGGTCCTGGGATCAAGCCCCGCATTGGGCTCTCTGCTCAGCAGGGAGCCTGCTTCCCCCCCCTCTCTCTGCCTGCCTCTCTGCCTACTTGTGATCTCTGTCAAATAAATCGATAAAATCTTAAAAAAAAAAAAAAAAAAGAATAAATGGTTTAGGGGCGCCTGGGTGGCTCAGTGGGTTAAGTCTCTGCCTTCGGCCCGGGTCATGATCCCAAGCTCCTGGGATCGAGCCCCACATCAGGCTCTCTGCTCAGCAGGGAGCCTGCTTCCCTGCCTCTCTCTCTGCCTGCCTCTCTGCCTACTTCTGATCTCTGTCTGTCAAATAAATAAATAAAGTCTTTAAAAAAAAAAAGAATAAATGGTTTAAATTCAGTCATTCATTCTAATAACTATTACCTAGTTCAGGTAACTTTTATTACTATTGATATTCTTTCCATTCATTTCAGCTTTTTGGATAACAAAGAGATGATACAAGGGTGCAAACAGGTTCCCCTATTCCATTTGTTATGGACAGTTTGTTTTTCTCCTTGGCAGCTTTTACAATGAGGGAAAAAGGAGAAGACAAACTAGATCTCTCATTCAATGAAATTTCTGTTTGTAATCATTCTACTTTTTTAGCAAATTTCCCCTTTGATCCAGCTTCAAAATAAATGTTTATCCTGCCTTGCATTTTGGTTCTTTGCTACTCTGATTAATAGAAGGGTGCATACTTTAAAGCTGCCTTCTGGAAATGAGTCTATCTATATTCTATGTATCATTGGCAGGTAGGCCAAAGAGTTTTTCTACAAAATTATATTCCCAGCAGGAGTAGATGTAGACACTCTACCAAACTCCGGGCATGGTGACATCTGTATCTGTGAAAGGAGACCAATCTGCATGCCATCTGGCACCAGAGACTTGAGCTACTTGAAGTCATACTGGAGACATTTTGGCTCTGGCAATCAGGGTTACAGCTATGTGGTGAGTTAAATGCTCCACACAGAGCTCCTGACAGGAGTATTATAGCCCTAAAAAAGACAAACTGGGTGGTATCATTGGGCTGGCTAGAATTATTGTTAAAAAAATGACATCAAAGTTGGGAATTTCTTTTTGTGAAAAATCCAGCAGGGTCTATATGTCATAATAATTTGCAATATTTAAGTTCACCCTTCAAAAATAAGTTAGTTTTTAAAGTAAAGATATTAGTCTCAGACTTATTAAAAAAAAAAAAAAAAGGATAAGAATGTTCTTTCCAAGGTGCAGCATACTGTGTCTGTAAGCAACAGCTTGAGAGAAAATTACAGTCATTAGGGTGCAATGGTAAAGAGTTTTTATTTCTATTTAATTCAAATTAAATCTGATTCAAAATACATGAGGAACAAGGTTCGTTACTGCCAGGGATGCTATTTAAGCTTCTGTTCAGCACTTCTGTAGTCTCTTTTTAAAAATGAGACTGACAGCATCATCCTCTCCACTGCCCTTCTGTTTGCTTCTTCACCACTGCCTTAAACACAACTGCTTTAGGTTAGAAGTACAATCAAGGAGAGGAGATGAAGGGCAAGGGAAGGGAGGAATGAGTGGAAACACTTAAATATTATCACCTATCAGAGAATAAGCTTTAAAATTTTACTCACCATTTCTAAGACTGGGTTTATAAAAAGAAACCCTGCACTTGGTTTGTGATACCATCATTTTTAAAAAGAATCTAGGTATTTATATAATGTCTTTTTTCTTACCATAACTTGCTCATGATGAAGTAATTTTCATATAAATGTCCACCAACTTCTAATAAAATAATTAACTTATTTGTTTGAAATTTTGTTCCCAATAACTCAACTTACTTTCTGCCCACTTAAATTTGTTTAATTCTCTCTAGTTTTTGGCCCTACTGACCACAGAGATGTTATCTGTAGTAAAGCATTCCTTCTCCTTCCTTCCTTCATTTCTTCCTTCTTTCCCATATTACTATCTTTTTTTTTTTTCATTTTATTTCATTCCTGGAAGTACATTTTATTAGTTTCCCGTGGCTGCTGTAATCACACATGTAGTGATTTAAAATGACACAAACTGGGGTGCCTGGGTGGCTCAGTGGGTTAAAGCCTCTGCCTTCAGCTCAGGTCATGATCCCAGGGTCCTACTGGGATCAAGCCCCACATCTGGCTGTCTGCTCAGCATGGAGCCTGCTTCCTCCTCTCTCTGCCTGCCTCTCTGCCTACTTGTAATCTCTGTCTGTGAAATAAGTAAATAAAATCTTTAAATAAAATAAAATAAAATAAAACAAAATGACACAAACTTAAAAATAACAAAATTTGACCAACAGTTCTGGAGGTCAGAGGTCTTGAAAACAACCTGTCAGCAGAGCTATGCTCCTTTTGGAGGCTCTAGGGGAGAAACCATTCCTTTCTTGTTCCAGCTTCTAAAAACTATCAACATCTCTTGATTCATGCCCCCATTCCCAATAGTGACACCACAATGGCCTCTGCTTCCACTGTCTCCCTCTTATAAGGACCCTTATGATTACACTGGTCACACCTGGGAAATCCAAAATAATCCCTCAATCTCAAAATTCTTAATTTAGTCACATCTGCAGAGTGCTCTTTCCCTGGTCAGGAAACATATCCATAGATTCTGGGGAGGACACAGACAACTTTGTAGGAACATTGTTTTACCTACCACATACATAGAGGGCACCAAATGATCATATGAGAAGGTAATAATTTCCACCAGTGTTAACTGCCATCTCAGATGTGACAGATGGTGTAATGGTGTTATAATCATCAGTATGAAAATAAAAGAAACCTCATTTAAAAGGGATTTGAGAGGCGCTGAAGGGGAGCTCTCATGTAAGTATTATTGCTGTAGCCTGCATAACCAGCAGGAAGAAAGAAGATAAGAATTACCTTGACAAGGGAGGACATTTTTCACATAGAAATTTTATCTCCTGCTTTTAGGAAAATATAGGAAGATCCCTCCATGTTCCAGCAACAACTCACCAACTACTGCTTGCAGCCAATAAGAAACTGCCACATTTCAAACTCAGTCTTCTCTAATGGCTTTTTTTCAAAAACAAACCTCTCCAATATCCTCCTAGAACCTAATAAAAACTGACCTTCCCTTTGTCTATTTGGACTTGCCTATGGTTCACCATAGCTTGCATGTCCTGAATTGCAATTTCTCTGCTATTCCCAAATAAACTCATTTTGCTAGTAAAATAACTGGCTATTTTATTTTTAAGGTTGGCATCAGCAGTGTTCTCTCAGATGGAAGGAAATGGAAAGAAATCACTCACCTGCCTCTAGAGAGTCATTGGTTCACTTATGTATGAGTCTTATTGAACAATATCCTGAGGCAATGGAAGAAATAGTCTCTCTTCTCAAGAAGCTTAAAATCTACTATAAGTGAAACGGTACGCAAATAAATAATTATAAGAAAAGACAAAGTGGTTAGTGCCCTAAAGCTAAATCAAATACATTAGCAAACAGGACAAACAGAACACTTCCAATCAAGCTTATTGGTGAAGGTTTTATTTTTATTTTTAAAAATGTTTTTAAAGATTTTATTTGAGATAGAGGAAAAACTGTGCATGCATGAGCAAGGGAGTGAGGCAGAGGGAGAGGGAGAAGCAGACTCCCTGCTGAGTGCAGAGCCTGAAACAGGGCTGATTCAGGACCCAGATATTGTGACCTGAGCTGAAGGCAGAAGCTTAACTGACTGAGCTACCCAGGCATCACTTCTCTATATTTTTAAGTATAAAGCAAAATGGGCAAAGTACAATAAAATAAGCAAACATACTGTTCATGTCCTGTTGTAGAGCTAAAGAAGGAGATGCTTCCATAACTCAGTCATACTCAGGTGGTATCAATGTGTAACAGCATATTTTTATTTACGTATTTATCAAATATTTATACAGTTCTTACTTTGTTCCAGACATCATTCTACATATTTTTCAAATATTATTCATTTAATTTTTATAACAATACTTTATGAAACATACTATTATCATTCCAATTTTACAGATGAGAAAGCTGAGGCACAGATAGGTTAAAAAATTAAATATAATCTCATATTTCGGAAGAAGTCTGAACCCAGGCAGTCTGGCTTCAGATTCCCTTTCTCAACCATTACAGTAAGCTACTCCTAGAGTGAGCCATTAGGGCCAGACCCTCTCAAGTACTATATTAGAACATTTGTGCACAGAGAAGACAAGGAACATTCTGGGTGATAAAAGCAGCCTTATTTAAAAGAAGAAAAACAAAGGACACGGCTGTTCTGGTGAATATCATAGCTCAGCCATCTAGAAGAGTATGAGATATGCAGCTGTATGTAATTTGGTGCCCACACATTTACAGATGAACAAAATTCCAAACTACTGGACCATGCTAGCTATCTAAGAGCATCTTAAAACTTTCAAATTTCCTTAGTCTGAACCTTGAGTTGAACACACATGTGAAGCCCATAGAATCGTGGCTTGGGGAATTTTGATTTATTAGCAATTATCTGTCAAATTATTTAGATTATTTCAAGTCTGAAAATTCCTCTCAATTCTTGCAATATACTTTTCTCATCATAAGAATTATTAAATTATATATAACTTCATGATACCAAAGAGAAAACACTATAATGGTAAATAGCTTTAGAATCAGATATATATGAATTTGAATCACATCTCTGCTATTTGCCAGTTATGTGTAACATATTCGCCTCCTTGGGTGCCTGGATGGTGCAGTCAGCTGGGAGTTGGATTCTTGGTTTTGGCTCAGGTTGGGATCTCAGGATCCTGGGACTGAGCCTTACTGGCTCCATGTTCAACATGGAATATGCTTGGAACACTCTCTCCCTCTTCCCCTCACCCCAAAATAAATAGATAAATCTTTAAAAAATAAAATATATTTGCCTCCTTAAGGCTTAGTCTTTTCATTTGTAAGATGTGGACAAAAACAATTCTTCAAATGCTAATTATAAATATTAAATTGAATAGTGTATATTGAAACAAGTAGCACAGAATCTGGCACCTATTAATTGGTCATTAAATTTCAGCTACTATTACCACTATAGCCAATCATCTAATTTTTATACTGACATCATATGGAAAGGATTGAATG
This sequence comes from Taxidea taxus jeffersonii, assembly GCA_003697995.1. NCBI lineage: Eukaryota > Metazoa > Chordata > Mammalia > Carnivora > Mustelidae > Taxidea > Taxidea taxus. Next base: position 25,288 of record RCUC01158038.1, on the reverse strand, counting down.
TTGATGTATTAAGAACAAAGCAAGGTGAAAATTTTCAATGTTTAAGAAAGCTTTTTTTTTAGAGATTTTATTTTCTTAAATTACAGAGAGAGACACAGTGAGAGAGGGAACACAAGCAGGCGGAGTGGGAGAGGCAGGATTCCCACCAAGCATGGAGCTTGATGTAGGGCTCGATCTTGGGACCCTAGGATCATGACCTCAGCTGAAGGCAGACGCTTAATGACTGAGTCACCCAAGCATCCCAAGAAAGCTTATTTTTGAACAATAGTAAAGGAGGCAGTAGAGTATAGCAGCCAGTAAAACAAATTTTTAAATAAGATACAGTAGGTTGGAATTCTAGCTTCATGACTTACCATATTTATAGCTGTGTGGCTCTGAATATGTCAATTAGGTTTCTGAGTCTATTTTTGGTATTCAAATAAAATAATATGAATAATACCATAATTCAATAAATTATATATATGAAAAATTAATACATTTCTAGAAACATAGTAGATATTAAATATAAACTTCATGTTTAACAATTCTAATTGGACTCCTATTAGTTCTTTCTAAATATTATTTCTGATATAACCTTCAAGTGATAACAGAAAGGTAGAAGAATAGGAAATTATTGGCACATCAATGTTTGATTAAGAATTTACTAACAATTTCAAGATAAATATCATTTAGTTATTTTATATTAGGCCACAATAATTTTGACAAAAATAAATGATATTTTATGGTTTTTTTTTTCACTGTATAGGTTTATGTCTAAATTAACCCATTTGGTTTTGATAAAAGCAAACTGATCATCATTTGAGGACTGTTGGGTTTCTAAAAAAATAGAGACTAAAAGTAGTATAGTATCCAATTTTGGTGAAACTAGATTTTTAAAATTTATTTACACAGTCTAATTAATAGTTGCTGACTGAATCAAAGAAGTCAGTTTAGAAAATTTAGTACATTCCCTGACATCTGTTCCTGGGTCATTATTTACTGAATCTGCACTTTTACAGCAGGAGGGGCAATTATTATAAAGTTAATTGATTAACTAAGCATTTCCACCAGCAAGAAAGAGCAGATTTTACAACTGCAAATTGGTCTGAAAAATTTAAAGAACATATTCAGACAGTCTCAGATTTATATACAGATCTCCCTCGACTTACAATGGGGGTTACATCTAAGTAAACCCATCACCAATTGAGAATGTTATAAATAAAAAATGCATTTAAGGCACCTAACCTAGCAAACATCATGGCTTAGCCTAGCCTACCTTAAGTTCAGAACACTTGTATTAGCCTACTAGTTGGGAAAAATCATCTAACACAAAACCTCTTTTATAATTAAATGTTGAGTATTTCACATAATTTATTGAATACTGTGCTAAAAGCGAGAAACAAAGTGGCTGTTAAGGATATAGAATAGATCTAAGTGTAACTGTTATTTACCTCCTGATCACATGGCTGACTGGGAGCTGTGGTTGCCACCATCCAGCATTAAGAAAGGACTGTCCCGTATATCACTGGCACAGGAAAAGGTCAAAATTCAAAGTACAGTTTATACTGAATGCTTAACTGTTTTTGAATCATTATGAAGACAAAAAAATCATAAGTTGAATTATTGGAAGTTGGGGATCATCTATATACAGCTTCCCTAATACCAATAATTTTGACAAGCAAAAAAAAAAAAAAAAAAGAAGAATAAAAAAGAAAAAAGAAAGAAAATTGACTAGCACTTACTGAGAATTTTTAGTGCCAAGCACTTTACAAGTACCACATTGAACTGACAAATTAAAACTTATGGGTAGGTAGCTTAGCCCTAAACCTTATTTTTCAGGTGAGTAAACTGAGGTTTATCTGAGTTAAAAAATTTTGCTCGAATCATATCATTAAGAAATGGCAGATTTGGGACTTGAATTCAGGTATGGTCACTTCTAAATCTCATATTTGTTAACTACTTTATTTTTAATATTTTTACAGACAATCACAGAAAATAATAACTCTTTAAGATAATCAGAGGAAATATCTGCTCTAGGATGCTGTCTATGTATATTACTTTTATCTTCCAAAGCATATCAATGTTTCTTACTTCTATCTTTGCCACCTTCTTCATCATTAGGATTCCCTCTTCATTGTTGTAGGCTGGGCTCAATTCCTCTTTACTCCCCAGCCCCTTAACCATGGCAGACCAATTCCATTATGCTCTTGCCTGATTCCACTTACTCTTTACTGCTTCTCTGTTGTCTTGAATGTCTGGAGAAAGGTGTCCTGGGAGAAAAGATTAGAGTAGGTAATTCTCACTTTCTCCATTGCAGGCCCCCCAAACACTAATTTTGAATCTCACACAGCAACTTTGATAAAATGATTAATATGTTCAGCCTGAGATTTTCTGTGAAAAATAGATTAAAAACTAAATTTATTTCATATGTTTACATACTCAAAAAAAAAAGCTTTGCCTTTGCATCAATTCTTAATCACTTTTAAGCTTAATTCCAAGAGATAACTATAGTAGTATCAAGAGGGAGATTTTAAAATTCTATCCAGAATCTCAATATTGAATAAAATGTATTTGTAACATATGGATGAGAAGTTTCAGTGTCAGCCTAGCCTCAAGCTAGCTATTAATCCTGAAACAAATGGATTAATCTTTTTGAATTTCTATGTTCTTATCAGTAGAGTGAGGTATTTTTGCAACAGAAGAATTCAGTAGTCTTCCATTATGAAATATCTAGAATAAGCCAATTTTTCAGGACTCAGTAGAAAACAACTACCAGAGAAAAAAATAAATAAAACAAAACAGAATAAAGAAAAGATCTGCAAATAAAATGAGAAAGAACAAAATAAAAATGTTCAGATTCAGATCATGGCTGTACCACAAATAAGCTCCAAACTTTGTAAAAGAAACAAAAAACTTACCAGATTCAGCCATATATTCAAAACTCATTGATACAGTAGCTGGGAACTAACTAAGCACTGAACAATAGATTAGGCCAGCAGTTCTCAACTGGGAGCTATTTAAAACTCCAGGGACATCTGGCAATGTCTTGAGACATTTTGGGGGTGCCATTACTGAGAGTGAGAGTACTAATAGAATCTAGTAGATAGAGGCCAGGGTGCTGCTAAACATTTGACAATGCACAGGGTAGTCCCTCCCCACTAAAAAGGAATTACACATCCGCAAATATCAATAGTGCCAAGGTTGGGAAATCGTGAACTACATTAAGGTAAAACACAAAAGCAAACAGCTTACAAAAAAGAGTTGAACCTCTACCAGCCAGTGCAATGCAATAAAACCAACCAAGGGCTACAACAAGGTAAAAGGGTACTGTGATTATTTTAAATTACACTTTTCTTAGATTGATATAAATTACTTAGTTTACGTATATATTTTTACATCAAACTGGACTTATCAAATACATCCATTTCCTCATGCCCGTCAACTATTTATAAGCATGGTCTCAATAGATATTTTGTCATGAGAGATCAGTAATTAAATGGTGGTGGCAGGATGAAATGACAGAAAATAAATTGAATTGTGTGTGGAGGGATCTATATGGAGAAATTAAAAAGGAAAAAGAAACAAATTAAATACTAATCACCTGAGGTAAGCAGTATGAGAGGCATTGACATTTCAAAAAGAAAGAATCAGGAATTTCCTAGTTTGGTTCTTATATAGGTTTATTATTATTGAGTTGTGACTACGTGTCCAAATATTTACATGTATCTTTGGGCCAAGAGTAAATTACTTTTATTATGAGCATAAACATTAAATCAGCTATTATGTTTTTGTGTCCAGTTCTTAATTTATCTACCTGTAACATGGTGCTAATAATATCATGTACTTCATAGGGTTTTGAGGATTAAAATTATGTAACATACAAAAGGTATGTATTATAATTTATTGTAATTAAGTATTAGGCATTGTAAGTTTAAACAATAATGTTGATGATGATATCCTATGAGATTGTGGTAAAAATGACATTAAGGTGAACAGAAATGGCCAGGAGAAAGAATGAGTCAAATCTGGCCAGGAAAAGCATGATATATGAAACAGAAACTGGATTAGTCTAGAGAATAGATGGTTATGACAAGATAAGTATGGTATCAAAATTGCAGCAAGTCCAGAAGTCTTCTAAGAAAGGTTATTAGTTGCTTACCAAAGGACTAAGACCTCAGAGATTACATAATTATAAATTTCATGAGCAAGAAACTCAAAGTCAAGTGTAAAATAAAAAATGTGAGTTTCCTTTATCCTGCCATTGCAACCTCTGCAAACCTATGTAGGAGGGGATTAAAACACACCTGGTTTACCTTGGTGCTGATTAAAGAACCACTAAGGGGGCCAATGCATTCCCATAGCACAATTATCTTTAGAGCTAGAGGGAATATTATTGGATCCTACCTGCAGGGTAAGGATGCTCACTCATTCTAGAATTACTAGTGGCAAACAATACTGAGACATGGGGTGCCAGAGAAAGAACAGGGCCCTAGATTATAAAAGAAAAGTAAAATAAATTGTTCTATAATTATTAAAATATTTTTCTATTATGTGATTTTAAAAGGAATTCATATGTATATCAGCAGGGGATATCTGGGAACTCTGTACTTCCTGTTCAATTTTGGTATGAACTGCTATAAAATAAAAGTATAAAAGTACAAAGGTATAAAGGTATAAAAATAAAGTCTTTTTAAGAAAGTGAATTAGTGGGATGCCTGGGTGGCTCAGTTGGTTAAGCAGCTGCCTTTGGCTCAGGTCATGATCCCAGCGTCCTGGGATCGAGTCTCACATCGGGCTCCTTGCTTGGCGGGGAGCCTGCTTCTCCCTCTGCCTCTGCCTGCCACTCTGTCGGCTTGTGCTCGCTCTCTCTCTCTCTCTCTCTCTAACAAATAAATAAATAAAATCTTTAAAAAAAATTAAAAAAAAAAAAGAAAGTGAATTAGTATGACATGTATCTATTTATCAAGAAGTCACTTAGGAAATTGTTTTATTTATTATTTTAGTGTTTTTTTTTTAAAGAAATCTGTACACACAACGTGGGGTTTGAACCCACAATCCCAAGACTGCTTGTTCCATCAACTGAACCAACCAGGTGCTCCAGAAGTTGTTTTATTTAGCTCTAGAAGAAAAAGTAAATTATCTGCCCCGTTCATAACTGAAAATTATCATTGTATTGTACGTCTACTATGTGACATAAATTTTACATACCTTATCCTTAACTTTCACAAAAGCCTTGAAATATTGCTAGTATTTCCATTTACAAGTGAAAACCTGAGGATTAAATAGGTTATGTTGTCAAAGTTCACATTATTACTTTAGGTCAGAGCTATAATTATAACCCAGGTCTCCAAATGCCTTTAACACTTTCCACTAGTCTGTGTTACCTTAATTGTGTCCAATTAATACATCATTTTCTTCAAAAGATGGCAGCAACAGACTCATATAGAAAGGGAAGACTATTTTCATCTTTTTTCAATACCTGAAGAACAGACTATAGAAAAAGCTCTCTGAGTATAATAAAGTTGAAATCATACTAGTGCTTTAAATGGAATTTTATTTTCTTTCTTTTTTTTCAGCCACTTAAAAATGTGAAAAACTTTCTTAGCTCAAAGGCTGTGCAAAAACAGGTGGTGAGCTTGGCACAAGCACTATGGTTTTCCCACTCCCGAATTAAAATATTATGCCAGTACTGACAGTTCTTTAATCCCTCTTAGAGTTTATTTTTTCAATAATTTACTGAGTTGAAATTCATATGACATAAAATTAATCACTTTAAAGTGGACAGTTCAGTGGCAGTTAGTATATACATGATGTTGTACAACCACCACCTCTATCTAGTTCTAAAATATTTCCATTATTCTAACATGATACCTCTTACCCATCAAGTGATTTCTCCCAACTACCCCTCCCCAGTCCCTGCCAGCCATCAATTTGTGTTCTATCTGTACAAATTTTTCTATTCTGGATAGCGCATTATAAGGATACAATATCTGACATTTGTGTCTGGCTTCTTTCACTTTGCAAAACGTTTTCAAGATTCATCCATACTGTAGAATGTATCTGAATTTCAGGGTTTTTGTGGCTGAATAATACTCATTTGTATGTTTATCTATATATTGTTTATCTATTCATCAGCTGATGGACACTTGGGCTGTTTTTACCTCTTGGCTATTGTGAATATTACTGCTACAAACATGCACTTATATTTACTTGTTTGAGTACTTGTTTTCAATTATTTTTAGTATATACCTAGGAGTGGAATTGCAGGGTAAAGTGGTAGTTCTAAGTTTAACTTCTGGGGGAACCATTAAACTTTCAAAATAGCTGAACCATTTTCAATTCTCACCAGCAACATACAAAGGCTCTAATTTCTCCACATGCTCATCAACAGTTGTTATCTTCCATTTTTATAATTATTGCATATTAGTGAGTGTGAAATGATACCTCATTGTGGTTTTGATTTGCATTTTTCTAATAACTAATGATGTTGAGCATATTTTCACTTACTTCATAAACATCTTATTTGGAAAAATGTCTATTCAAGTCTTTTCCCCATTTTTTAATTGGGTAGTTTGTCTTTTTGTTGTTCTAAGTGTTCTTTATATATTTAGGATACTTGTCCTTTTTTTAAAAGTTTATTTTTTAAAAGATTTTATTCATTTATTTGACAGAGAGCTCACAAGTAGGCAGAGAGGCAGGCAGAGAGAGAGAGAGGAGGAGGAGAGGGAAGCAGGATCCCTGCTGAGCAGGGAGCCCGATACGGGGCTCGATCCCAGGACCCCGCGATCATGACCTGAGCTGAAGGCAGAGGCTTTAACCCACTGAGCCACCCAGGCGCCCCTAGGATACTTGTACTTTAACAGATATGTGAATTGATGATGTTTTCTTTTATTCTGAAGCCTGTCTTTTCTCTTGTTTGATAATGTCATTTGATGTGCAAAGGTTTTAACTTTAATGAAGTCTAATGTATCTATTTTTGTCTTTTATTGTTCATGCTTTTGGTATTTTACCCAATGGAATCCATTGTCAAGTCCAAGATCATGAAGATTTACCCCTATATTTTCTTCAAAGAGTTTTATGGATTTAGCTTTGATATTCAGGTCTTTGATCAATTTTGAATTAATTTTTGCATATTGAATGAAGTAGGAATTTAACTTCATTCTTATGCATGTGAATATCCAGTTGTCCCAGAAGCATTATTGAAGAGACTACTCTTTCCCTATCAAACAGTCTTCTCAACCTTGTCAAAAAAATTGATTGACCATAAATGTATGGGTTTATACCTATAATCTCATTTTATTCCATTGGTCTACATGCATGTCTACATCACATTGTTTGGATTACTGTAAATTTGTAGTGAGTTTTGAAATTGGAAAGAGTAACATGTTTGTTGTTGTCAAGTTTGCTTTGGCTATTAAGGGCTCCTAGAAATTCAAGAGAACTGAAAGACTAGTTTTTCTGTTTCTGAAAAAAACAAAAAGGCTATTGTACTTCTGAATTTTGATAGAGACTGCATTGAATCTGTAGATCACTTTGGGTAATATTGACATCTAAACAATATTAAGTCCTGCATTTTGTGAAAAGAAAATGGATCCCCATTTATTTAGGTTTTTACTTTCTTTCAGTAATATTTTGTGGTTTCCATTGAATAAATTTTTCACCTTAGTAAATTTTTTCCTAAATATTTTACTCCTTGAATGTATTATAAATTGTTTTCTTAATTTCCTTTTGGATTATTCATTGCTGGTGTATAAAAACACAATTGATTTTTGTGTGTTGATCTTGTTCCCTGAAATTTTCTGTCTTTGTTTACCAGCTTTAGTTAATTTCTGTGGATTTCTTGGGATTTTCTACATAGAGAATCATGTCATCTGTGGATAGAGGCAATTTTATTGATTCCTTTCTTCTATTCACAGATGACATGATTTATTCAATTTTTTTATCTGGAAATATCTTAATTTATCCTTGATTTTTAAAAATTTATCCTTGCCGTACCTGGATGGCTTGGTCAGCTGAGCGTCTGACTCTTGGATTTGGCTCAGGTCATGATCTCAGGATCGTGCGAAGGAGCCCCACATTAGGCTCTGCACTCACCAGGGAGTCTGCCCCCTCCACCTTTGCCCTTCTTCATGCAAGCACCCCCTCTCTTTAAAACTGAATGAATGAATGAATGAATGAATAAAATTAATCCTTGCTATTTGAAGAGCATTCTTTCTAGACATAAAATTCTTAGCTGGAAGTTATTTTTTCTTTCATCACTTTAAATATGTCATCCCACTGTCTTTTGTTCCCTCCAATAAATCCGTTGTTTACCTTACTGAGGATCCCTTTACAGACGAATTTTCACTTGCTTTCAGAATTCTTTTTCTTGGCTTTTCACAGTTTATTATGATGTGTCTTAGTATGAATCTCTGATTTTATTTTATTCAGAGTTTACTGAGCTTTTTTGATGCATAGATTCATGTATTTCATCAAATTGGAAAGTTTTCAGGCATTGTTTCATCATATATTCTTTCTGTCACTTTCTTTCTTCTTCTGGGACTCCACAATGCATATGTGAATTGGTTTAATAGTGTTCCACAGTTCCCTTAGGCTTTGCACTTTTTTTTTTTTTTTTTTTTGCTCCCCACACTCAATAATTTCAATTGTCCTATTCTTTTTAGATTTATTTATTTATTTGAGAGAGAGAGAGAGAGAGATAGTGTGCAAGAGCACGTTGTGGGAGGAGTAGAGGGAAAGGAAGAGAGAAACCTAAGCAGATTCTGCACTGAGCCAGACATGAGGCTCCATCCCACTACCTATGAGATAATGATCTGAGCTAAAACCAAGAGTCAGACAGTTAGCTGATTTTGCCACATAGGCACCCCAATTGTCCTATATTTAAAATTACCAATTCCAGGGATGCCTGGGTGGCTCAGCCAGTTAGTTAAGGGTTTGCCTTCAGGTCAGGTCATGATCCCAGGGTCCTGGGCTCCTTGCTCAGTGGGGAGCCTGCTTTTCCCTCTGCTTGCAGCAACCCCTGTTTGTGAGTGCTCTCTTCCTCTCTCTCTCTGACAAATAAACAAAATCTTAAAAAAATGACTGATTTTATCTTTTGTATGTTCAAATCTGCTGTTCAATACCTCTAGTAAGTTTTTCTTTTCAGTTATATTTTCATCTTCAGAATTTTTATTTAGTTCTTTTATAATTTTTGTCTCTTTATGATATTCTCATTTTCTTTTTATGATATTTTCACATCTTTTTTTCCTGGTTATGTTTTTTTTTTTTTTTAGTGCATGATATCCCTTAGATTTTTGAGTATATTAAGCCAGTTGATTTAAAGTCTTTGTTCAGTAATTTCAATATTGGGTTTCCTTGGGGGTGTTTTTTTGTCAATTTGATTTTTCTTGTGAATGGGTCATACTTTCGTGTTTGTATGTCATATGATTTTTTTTTTCTGTTGTTGAAAACTGGGTATTTAAATATCATAACATGGGAACTCTAAAATAAGATTCCCCCCCATTCCAGGATTTCCTTTTTATTGATGTTGTTGTTTAAAGCTAAAGTCAGGGATGCCTAAGTGGCCCAGTCAGTTAAGTGTTGGCCTTCAGCTCAGGTTGTGGTCCTGAAGGACCAGTTTGAAGGAGCTGCTTATTCTGCCATTTTGCTGGCATCATTCTTCTAGACTTAGTGTTTTGAAAATAATTTCTTATCTATTGTAAGCTGTAAGATTAAATAATTTCTTTTTTTTACTGTCTTCAAATTCTCTTGAGAGCTGGAAACGTTGTAGGTAATATATAATACTAACTTGATTCTTTATAATATTTACTAATATAGATGAGATTAACATAATTATGTTCTAATCAAACAATAATTAAATAATATTAAACATGACAACTTTCAGTATAGTTCTATTTATGAAATAACTTTTCAGTTTTAGATTTTGAATAAACTACTATCATTTTAGTGCTCAATTTGCTTTTTCTATGTTCTTCAGTTATAGTGCAAGGAACATACTAGAAAATAATTTTCTTCATATTTAATCATTTTTCCAAGCATGATCATCTCTGACCTCCAGTTGTTTATAAAGATTACTTAAAAGCCTTTATTACTTATGTCTTCTAAGAATAAGAGCTGCTTTAAATGAAACAGACACATGAAAAATATATGATGTTTACATGTTAATCCAGATATGACTTAATTCATTTGAATGTTTATAAATGACATGGTCTTTTCAACCACATCTACATGTCCTTATAGCAAAAGTTCTAATCAGTCATTTGAATGACTGATCTGCCACAGCTCAAATCAATTCTTCAACTAGTGGGAAAGTGGCACAGAGAGCTTAGAGAATAGCAGTGCCTATGGCCATGTTAAGTCAGCACATCTTGGGACAAGTGGTTGAGAGAAAGACTAATAAACTTCTCTTTCATGAGGTAAATATATCAGCATGAACAAAGAATAGCAAAGTCGTTTGTTTCTCTAAGCAATTACAACTGTAAAGTGTTGTGAGATTTCAAGTTTACAAAGTTAGAGTATTCAATATTGAGTTTGGTAGATAGAATGGTAGCTCCAAATGTTCTTTTTGGTTTTGGCTCAAAATTAGAATAAAGCTTTAAGAGCTAATTTGTATACAGATGAATGTTCCATAAGAAGTGTATCACACTTACAAATATTTTTAACCCTTTTATTTTGATATTGCACTTTTGATTTCATATTTTCAAGAAATTTTCTGAGAAATTTTGTTATACTAAAAAGCCACTGATTGTTATGGGGGATATTACCACTTTCTTCTGCCTCGTGTCACTCAAAAGTATTCTTGACCTTCCTAATTATTTAAACAAGAAATTAAATTTTTATGGATTTCTGTATATATTTATACATGTATATTGGGATTTTAAGCTATATTTAATGGTTTGAATAAAAGGAATTTTAATTTTTATAAAGTTTGAGAAGATACCAAGACTATTATTTCAGTTCTCATTTCCAACAGTGTTAACTATCTCTATTTAAGACCTTACAAATTAGTCACAGATTTGCATACTTCCCAATTCTATGTGTCCATGAATACAGAGTGACCCATGTTAAGTGGGATGTAAGTGATGGAATATCTGTCAAAGGCAGCTGTTGTGCTTCATGATGGAAAACATCATTTTCTATAATATTGGAGGAAACTTCTTAACAGACTGATAACTTGAACTATTTTGAGAAGGCCAAAGTGTGCCTGGGCCTTCATTCTTATATATGTGAGGTTCTCAGGGATGGATGCAGGCACATGATATTTGATCATAATTGGTAGTTAGATATCCAGCGTAGAATGTAAACTGTCCTTAGGAATTGGTAGCTTCAAAAGTGTGATTCGAGGATAATAGGATCTCATAAAGCCTTGTCCCTACAGCTGTTTTTTCTGTGCTTTAATAACTCTATACAAAGGTTTTGAGATACCCTGAAGTAAAATATTAATTATATTTACATTTAATATAAGTATATAAGTATTAATATATAAAACATTTATAATATTTTATTTATATGGAAAATACAAAAAAAAAAACCCTCAAAGAAGCACAACCCAAGATCTGGATAAATTTATTAAATTGCTCTGGAAAAGAGTTGGGAAAGAAAATGATGGCACATAAGGTTTCCTTTTCTCCAGGATGACAAGTTTAGCTCAAATAGTGCCTTTAAAAAGTAGAATTTAGAAACAAGAAAACTAGTGAGCAAAGATATGAGGAGAAAGAGCATAATGCAGAAAAACAACTATAGCACAAAAACAAAACATATGAGAACTTAAAAATTTTTAAAGTTCAAAATCCATGGAAAAACAAGAACTCTTCCCTCCCTAATTCTCTGCATTTTCCTCCTTTCACTAACTGCTCCTCTAATCGTTTGGTATTAAAAGAAATATTGACTTTTGAATTCACTTTCAAATTCCAACATAGTTTATAAATAAAACGCAAACAAATCCAACAGTACATTAAAAGTATTATTTACCATGACCAAGTGGGATTTATTCCTGGGCTGCAGGGGTGGTTCGACATCTGCAAATCACTCAATATCTACATGAATAAAAGAAAGGACAAGAACCACATGACCCTCTCAACAGCTACAGAAAAAGCATTTGACCACGTACAGCATCCTTTCTTGATTAATACTCTTCACAGTATAGGGATAAAGGGAACACACCTCAATATCATAAAAGCCATATATGAAAAACCTACAATGAATATCATTCTCAATGGGGAAACACTGAGAGCTTTTCCCTAAGGTTAGGGACACAGCAGGGATGTCCACCATCACCACTGCCATTCAACAGAGTACTAGAAGTCCTAGCCTCAGTAATCAGACAAGAAGAAGAAATAAAAGACATCTGAATCAGCAAAGAAGAAGTCAAACTCTCACTCCTTGCAAATGACATGATTCTCTATGTGGAAAACCCAAAAGTCTCCACCCCCAGATTGCTAGAACTCATACAGGAATTTGGTAGAGTGGAAGGATATAGAATCAATGTACAGAAATCAGTTGCATTTCTATACACTAACAATGAGACAGAAGACAGAGAAATGAAAGAATTGATCCCATTTATAAGTGTACCGAAAACCATATAATACCTAGGAATAAACCTAACCGAAGAGGCAAAAGACCTGTACTCAGAAAAGTATAGAACACTCAGGAAGGAAACTGAGAAAGACACAAATAAATGGAAAAATATTCCATGCTCATGAACTAGAAGAACAAATATTGTGAAAATGTCTATGTTACCTAGAGCAATCTACACATTCAATGCAATCCCTATGAAAATACCATCAAATTTTTTCACAGAGCTGGAACAGATAATCCTAAAATTTGTATGGAACCAGAAAAGACTCCAAATAGCCAAAGGTATGTTGAAAAAGAAAACCAAAGCTGCTGGCCTCACAATTCCAGATTTCAGGCTCTATTAAAAAGCTGTAATCAGGGACGCCTGGATGGCTCAGTTGGTTAAGCAGCTGCCTTCGGCTCAGGTCATGATCCCAGCGTCCTGGGATCGAGTCCCACATCGGGCTCCTTGCTTGGCAGGGAGCCTGCTTCTCCCTCTGCCTCTTCCTGCCACTCTGTCTGCCTGTGCTTGCTCTCTCTCTCTCTCTAACAAATAAATAAATAAAATAAAAAGCTGTAATCATCAAGACAGTATGGTACTGGCACAAAAACACACATAGATCAATGGAACAGAATGCAGAACTCAGTAATGAACCCTCAACTCTATGGTCAACTACTCTTCAACAAAGGAGGAAAGATTATCCAATGGAAAAAAGACAGTCTCCTCAACAAATTGTGTTGGGAAAATTGGACTGTCACATGCAGAAGAATGAAACTGGACTATTTCCTTACACCATACACAAAAATAGACTCAAAATGGATAAAAGACCTAAAGGTGAGACAGGAACCCATCAAAATCCTTGAGGAAAACACAGGCAGCAACCTCTTTGACCTCAGCTGCAGCAACCTCTTGCTATACACATCTTTAAAGGCAAAGGAAACAAAGGCAAAAGTGAACTATTGGGACTTCATTAAGATAAAAACCTGCACAGCAAACAGTCGACAAAACCAAAAGACAACCCCCCAAAAATGGGAGAAGATATTCACAAATGACATATAAGATCAAGGGTCAGTATCCAAAATCTATAAAGAACTTAGCAAACTGAACACCCAAAGAACAAGTAATCCAATCAAGAAACGGGCAGAAGACATGAACAGACATGTCTCTAAAGAAGACATCCAAATGGCCAATAGGTACATGAAAAAGTGTTCAACATAACTCAGCATCAGGGAAATACAAATCAAAACCACAAGGAGATACCACCTCACACCAGTCAGAATGGCTAAAATCAATAAATCAGAAAACAACAGATGTTGGCAAGGATGCAGAGAAAAGAAACCCTCCTATACTACTGGTAGGAATGTAAACAGGTGCAGCAACTCTGGAAAACAGTATGGAGGTTCCTCAAAAAGTTGAAAATAGAGCTACCCTATGACCCAGCAATTGCATTACTGGATATTTACCCCAAAGATACAAATGTAGTGAAGGGGCACCTGCACCCCAATGTTTCTAGCAGCAATGTCCACAATAGCCAAACCATGGAAAGAGCCCAGATGTCTATCAACAGATGAATGGATAAAGAAAATGTTATATATATTATACATACATACGCATGTATTATACATACATATGCATGTATGTATGTATAAAATGTGATAATATTGTACATACATATGCATGTATGTATATCTATATACATAAATTATACATATACATCCATATATAACATATAGATATATTATACATGCATAAATATATATATATTTTATAAACATATATACTTACTATATTATATATACATATATTATATATTATATATACATATATGCATATAATAGATATATATCTATATATATTATATAAATATGTTATATATAATATCTATTATATATACTACATACATACATACATATATGTGTGTACATATACATATACTACACATATATGTACATATATATGTAGTATATATGTCTATATTATATATATAGTATATGACATAATATTACTCAGCCATCAAAAAAATGAAATCTTGCCATTTGCAACAACATGGATGGAACTAGAGGGTATTAGGCTAAGTGAAATAAGTAAATCAGAGAAAGATAATTATCATGTGATCTCACTGATATGTGGAATTTAAGAAACAAAACAGAAGATCATAGCGGAAGAGAGGAAAAAATAAAACAATATGAAACCAAAGAGGGAGACAAATCATGAGACTTAACTATAGGCAACAAACAGAGTTGCTGGAGAGGAGGGAGGTGGAGGGATGGGGTAACTGGTTGATGGACATTAAGGAGGGTATGTGATGTAATGAGCACTGAGTATTATACAAGACTGATGAATCACAGACCTGTACCTCTGAAACCAATAATACATTATATGTTAATAGAAAAAAGAAAACACAAACAAAACACAAACTCTTTGCAGCTGATTTAATTTGTGTAGGCAGCACACTGCTATTTTAAGCAACAGGGATGAAATATAAAGGCAATGAAGTAGAATTAATACATTTGTAAGTATGAATCAAATTGTTCCCCAAACAGAGTCCACTAATATAATAAATCTACATTTATAGTTTCATGATTGGTAGTTTCATGAGTGTCAAGTGGATTCATATAAAATACCAATTTAATCTTATTCTATCTCACTTGCCAATCATAGACTAATATATTGTAGTTTAATTATATTCCTCATGGAATATATAGTAAGTCAGAGCTGTGATGGTAACACTTCATGTCCATTGCACTAACCAACAGCTATAAATTAAAAAAAAAAAAATACAGGGCTGTAGAAACAATGAGATTCTAATCCTGACCCTTTTATTAACTCTTCGCACAATTAACTTAACCCACTAACCCCAAAATATTTCTTTTGCAGTCCTTGCCTTTTTAGAGACTTCATAGGTCCACAGTGAACTGAATGACATGAGGCAATACAGTAATATTTTCATGAAATGCAAGAGAATACTGATATTAATCTTTCTAATATTTGCTTTGAATCAGCCTCTATTTTATGAAACATTAGTGATAATAGTAGAATTGTTTTTGCTATTCATATGCTTTCTTTATACAATTTTAAAAATATGTCAGTATTATGTTAGTTTCTCTTTTACATTCACAAATTGTTCACCTTTATATATACATAAGCATTTTATATAAACATGCACACACATACATCTATATATTTATATATATATGGTTTGTTACATGTTTTTGTTATATATGTGTGCGTGTGTGTGTGTTTGGTCAACCTCAATTTCTTCCCACAAATATGACATCTTTTCACCCTCTTTTTGTAAATAAGGAAATTTCTGTTTGGTTTACTAACTCATTTTGGATTTCACTACCTCTACTTTTATGTTCAGTGTTCCTTACACCAACTACACCTACCCCTGACTTATGGCAAAAAGCTTTAGTGATATTATGATGATTAATATTTGTTTGAGCATTAAGACTTTGTAACTCTACAGAGTCATTTGTTAGAATAATAGATTTTATTCTCAACCACCAATTATCAATTTCCATGGGTAATAACATGATGGTTCCAGAAATAACTTAATGATTGATCCCTTCTAGATATCAATTTCCCTTCTAACAACATGAATTTTAAAAGGTCAACACCATTCTTGTGAAACAACAGAAGTGCCAGGTGAAGCATATAAATATAGTGGATCTTAACAAAAAATTTTCAGTCTCGAGTTTCCAAGGTTTTTCCATTGTTTGGTTTAATTCTGTTCATATATTTGCATCCCTTTGAAGTTTGATTTGTGAGAACCGATTCTGTAAACCCAACAGGAGAATGACCAGGTCATCCAGAGATGTCTATCCCTCATTTCTTCTCTGTGCCCAAACTCAGGCAATGACGACAAAGTTTTGCAAAACTGCAACCCTCAGATGATGTCAATATATCCAACAATCTCTACAGCTACTTCAGAAACACCAATCACCATGAAATGTAAATACTTGAACAAACCTAAATGACTAGAAAATATCTCTGGCTTATATTGCATTGTGTTACATCATCAAGGAAGAGATGCACAAAAAATACAGTTCATAGAAAATTCAGCTATATCTTTGAAGGTTAAGCAATGACTAAAGGGGATATTGCTATTTTGATATCTGATATGCTTCTTTTCTCATATATTTCAAAACACAGCTATTTACAATCCTTCTAATCTGATGGGGTGCAGTAAAGTGTGACTTTGAAATATTATCAGTTTCAACAAATGCATAAACAGATAAGTTAATATTTATTGATACTGAGAGCATCAGTAGCTTGCTATGGGTGTGCACATATTTCCACAAATTATAAAAGGCAGCAAAAAGGTCATATATATAGTCAAAAACATTCCATACACATTACCCAGTTCATATTATTGTTGAACATCTTTACCTCATGCTACTTTGCTACTTTATGGCACTCTTAAGGATAACATAAATGATTTCTAATCAGGACTTCCAAACTCCTGAGAAGTAAAGTGATTGAAAAATAAAACAGTGCTAGAAAAAAATAGCAGTATTGGAATTTGTCTTGTTGGTAGTTTAATGATGACCATAAATTCTTTTGTTATTCTTCCCTATCAGAGGTGTAGTTTAATTCCAAAGTGGCCTTAATGTCTTGCCTGGGCAATATAGTCAGACAATGTGATGACATGACAACATGATGTTCTCAGATTCCTAAAACTGGGTCGTAAAAAGCCTCGTATCTGAATCTCTAGGAACACTTGTTCTGAAGAAAGCTAACAACCACCGAAGAAGACTGAAAACTTTATGTTGAGAAGCCAACGCATGTGAAAAGAGACCATGGATAATGTGATGTCAGAAGAAGAAGAAAAAAAAAAAAAAAAAGATGAGTAAGAGGGCGTATCTTTAAAGTGCCAGTTATGTGAGCAAAGAAGTCATCTTTGAAGTAGAAACTCCAGCCCTATCCATTCCGTATGTCACATAGATCAGTGACCAAACCACCAGCTGAGCCCTTCCCAAATTCTGGATCCATGAATTTGTTAGCAAGATTAAATGATTAAGGTACTAGCAGTTTGTTTTGTAGGTAACCAGAACAGGGTTCATAATTCTAAATCCTTATTTAGGTTTCATCCTTGTCTTGCAAACCTGACAATCCGACAGGAGTTTATAAAGTCAGAGCAAAAGAGTGTTTAATGTTCATGTTCTTCAACACTTTGCAGATAATAAAAACGAGATCTAGACAAGTAAAGTGACTTAACTAGGTCCACACATTTGGTGACTACCAGAGCTGGATCTAAAACCACAGATTCCTGGATCTGGCAGGCTTTTTTTCTGTTCACCTTGCAGGATATCAAATTATTTCTTAAAAAAAAAAAATCTGTAATTTTAATGTCTTTTTCCTTCTGAGTAGTTCCTGAGAAAACATGTGCAGATCTGGAGTACCTTTTTTTTTTTTTTTTAATGATGGGAACTGAATTGCTGAAGTTATATCAACCAGGATGCAAGTATAAAGTTTTCATAGTACTTTTATTTTAGAGTCACTAGATTTATATAAAAATATTTGGTTATTTTGAAGCAAATTATATGCAGGATAATTTTGATAACTAGTGTTTAATAATAGAATAGGTGATATTTAAGAGGTGAAGAGGGGAAATAGCAAACTATCTGTATGGAGGCACAGATAACTTTTTAGAGAAAGAAATACAACTAAATTTAATAAAAGATCACCAGAAGATAGATGAGAGTGGTCTTGAAGCATCCCTATCCTATTTGTCCTCTTATCACTTACGTGGTTCCAACTAGAGACCTCTAACTTCAAAAATGGGTTTCTTTTTTTTTTTAATTTTTATTTATTTATTTGACAGACAGAGATCACAAGTAGGCAGAGAGGCAGGCAGAGAGAGAGAGGGAAGCAGGCTCCCTGCTGAGCAGAGAGCCCGATGCGGGGCTCGATCCCAGGACCCTGAGATCCTGACCTGAGCCAAAGGCAGAGGCTTTAACCCACTGAGCCACCCAGGTGCCCCCCAAAATGGGATTCTGAAACATCTCATAAAAGGCACTTTCTTCGCATTTCCATATGGCCCACTATGCTCCCAGCATATTTCCATATGCTCTAGTATTTTGCCAGTCACTCTGTTTTCTGCCAAGTATCCCATTCATCTTTACAGCTGCTACATAGCTACATTTTCTAGGGGTACTGGGAAAGATCCACAAGAATAATTTATCTGAGTCTCTCTCTACCTTGCTATTTCAAGAGTTAAAACTTCTCCTGGTCTGGTGGTGGGTATTAAGGAGGGCCATATTGCATGGAGCATTGGGTGTGGTACATAAACAATGAATCTTGGAACACTGAAAAAAATAAAATTAAATTAAGATAAAAAAATGAAATTACTTGAATGTGGAGAACATTATTAGGCTACAACATATTACACTTTTGGAATATCCTGGTATATGAGTTTGATCCTGTCTGCTCACCACAGTACAAATAAGATCCTAACACAGACAAACTGTAGAGTGTGTAAAAGTTACGTCATACATTCTTGCCCTTCAAGGTGAAGTTACGGGAGACTTTTATTTTTATTATTATTATTATTATTCTTTTTTAGAGAGAGAGAGCATGAGCAGGGATGGGGAGAGGGAGAGAAAGAATATTAAGCAGGCTCCACACCAGGCACACAGGACTTGATCTCATGATGCTTAGATCATGACCTGAGCTGAAATCAAGAGTCAGATGCTTCACCAACTGAGCCATCCAGAAGCCCCAGTCTTCTAAAATATTTTTCCTCAAGAGAAAGTCCTTTCAATCATTATCTAATTAGGTCTATACCTCTAACAGCTATTCCTCAGTTCCTAAGTCTGTGTGTATATGGGTAAAACCAGCAGAGTCTGCTAATTAAGAAGTAGATATAAGAAGGCTTTGCCCGTGTAGTATCTTCACAGTCAGATAATTTCTCCAGGGTCCATTCCTTCACATATGCATTAAACTCTTTTCACTCCTATTATGCATTCTAGTTTATATCTCACTTGGATTCTCTCTTTCTCTCTGCTTATTCCATTTACACTTATGACTTGTGTTACCATGATTAGTTCCTGTTTCATTGCAAGATGCTCCTTTTTTAAAAAATTTTTATTTTTTAACTTCTTTTCAGTGTTCCAGAATTCACTGTTTATGCACCACACCCAGTGTTCCATGCTGCTTCTTATACAAATATCCACAATTTCACATTTGATGACAACTTATCAACCAGCTCCAACACGATTATTTCCAATTTAATTTAGAAGGGGGTTTATCATTTTTCCAACCACTCTCAACCATTGGTTATTCCTCCCTTACCTCCTTGCCACACTCTTATTTCCCACCTTTAGAAGGTTGTAGGCATGTTTCTGACTTTCATCATGCAACACTTCCAAAAGGGAATATGCAGGTGTTTTATGATTTTCCTATTATTCATTGTTGTACCATTAGTACTATTGTGTGCTTAACACTAAACTAAATGCCTAACAAAATCTTAGTAAATGGTTCAGCATCACGTCAGCCCAATTGCTGGGCCAGCCTGGACTAGATTCTAAAACTGGGCTATTTTCCTTGCCATGTGTCTCAAGGGTTCCACTTTTTACTTTGTTTTAGATGCTTTCTCTACTATTTTTGTATCTCTGGGATATGGGTTTTTATACTAAATCCTTTTCCATATAGCAAAAAATCTGTTGCTGAATTTACCTGTCTTGATTGGGTTTCTTCTGTCTGACCCAATCTGAATGTCTGCTTATATTCCTTCCAACTGTAAACAATCATTAAGTCATAATTCATCACATTGGCAGAACCTGTTATTTACCAGTGAATTACCAGAATCTGGTGATTATGCTTTACTCGACATCCAAAGCCTTCCTACTGCCAGGTACTTGAATGTTTCTATTTGGCTATCTCACTACGGGAAAGCTGTCACTGTTCTGAACTTCTGTTATTTCCTCCCCATACCATGTTCTGCCTCAATTTCTACCAAGTGTTCTAACAACACAGACTCTTACACTTTACTTCTGAACATAAGATTTTCAGATGAAAGTCTCATGATTAACCAACAATAATCTCAGAAGAAAATATGGAGAGTATTTTGGGAGATATTGTTTAATTTCCTCTGGATACAATGGATCAGAATTCAACCTTCTTTTAACTTTTCTTTCTTCCAGCTTTCATAAGGTTCGTTAGTTATGAACACACACATACACACATCATACATACACATTTTACTTCACAGTGAAGACAATAAATCTGTCTGATTAAGTCAATGGATCCTGACTTTGAAAAACTGTCAATTTTCAAGATCAGAGGGATGGTCTGGCTTCCTTGGGCAGTACTGACTCAAGATAGAAGATAGATATTAGCTTATATGAGTTCTGAAATTTGAACAAAACATGAATTTAACATTGGCAAACCTTCTGAAATGTTTCTCAGCAAACACTGAGTACACACACAGCAGGCTGATGTAGTGACTTCAGTCTATTGCATTCATTTTGACTTTGTCTTGTTTTGCTCCCCATTTATTTTCCACAAACTCAACTTAAACATAATTATTTGGTTATCATATATGGGATCTTTTTTAAGATTTTATTTATTTATTTGACAGAAGGAGATCACAAGTAGGCAGAGAGGCAGGCAGACAGAGAGGAGGAAACAGGCTCCCTGCTGAGCAGAGAGCCCGATGCCGGGCTGGATCCTACCATCCCAGGACCCTGGGATCATGACCTAAGGCGAAGGCAGAGGCTTTAACCCACTGAGCCACCCAAGTGCCCCTATGGGATCATTTTTAAATGAAATATAAATTTAGGTAAATCATGTTACAATGAAGACTTTATTTCTGAGACTCTAAAATTAGGTAGTAATGCTGCCTAAGGTGGGGGAGAGGGGAGGAAAGAAACTCCAGAGAGACTATATTCCTGGAGGCTGGGCAAAGAATTTCGGGTTGCTGAAGGAAGTGCCCAAGTTTACATCATGCACCTAATAAACATCTTGGTCACTTGAGCTAGTGCTTTCTTTTATATATATATGTATATATATATATATATATATATCTTTTCGTATTTTTGTTTGGTTTATAACTTCAAAAATTACAGGGGGAGAGACAAGATCGAGGCGTAGTAGGCAACCAAGGACTGCCTCATGAAAATAATTTGTTTACTTTTCTGTACACCACAAAAACCAGATAGAGTCGCATTGGTGCCAGAAAGGCAAGAGAGGTGGACAAACACTGTGAGCTCTCTTGGCTCCCAAGGCTGGTGAGAGCTGCTGCAGAGAAAGCGGACACAGAACCACATTCCACTGCCAGGAGGCCGGCAAAAAAGGCAAACCATTCCATAAAACCCAGACCCTGCTGGCTGCAGAAAAGTGCCAAGATGGAAACGAAGGACCTGACTAGAAAGCGAGGCGAAGAAGAGATACGGTCAAGAAAAGACTGCATTGACAGAAGGCCGAAGTCGGGGTAAAGTAAATACCGCCAAGACAGACGGAAACCAAGGGCTTACCTTCTAACCACCCGTGCGTGCGCAGGAGAATAACCGCGAGGCCCCACCCACTGTCCGTCACGTGATTGCCACGTGAGCAGCTCTTCTGGAAGAGTCGCAGCCATGCGTGGGGCCGGACTCCTCAAAGAGGCGGGGCTTCAGGGTGGCGGGTGTTAGACACCAGTCCCGTGACCCTGAGCTTTGGGGTGGAGGTGGAACGGCGGCAGCAGGCACCTGGCAATCCCGACCAGGCCCTCGTGGCTGGAGCTAGACAGGAGGAAGGTAAGAGCCTGGCTGAGGTCAGGTCTTGAGCCTAACCCTGTTCCAGCCACCGCTGGGCCCTTTGCTTTAGCCCCTATCCCGGGCGTCTCTGGCCTTGTCTTTAGGCTCTGAAGAAAATGATTTGTTTTCTCGCGGACGGGTCTTTTCTCAGATTTTGGCATCCACATTTTTGATCATCCCCAAGCAGGCCCCGTATTCCCCATCCTGTCAGCGCTGTTTCATGCATGAAGGTGTTTTGAATGTTACCATGGATTAAAATTAAGTCTGTGAAATTGGAGCCCACCCTTGAGGTAAATGGAGGTATTTGGGACTTTCATGAACTGGGATTATGAGCTTTTCTTCCATTTTGGTAGAATGCTGCTTTAGAGAACAGGAGAGTTTTGGAGGCCCCAAAGCCTGAGATCCCTGTTAGCATTTATTGAGTGACTGCTCTGTGCCTGCCACTGTTCTGGGTACTGCCACGGAATCCGGAGACTTGAATGTTTACCACAATTTCTTTTCCCAGTTGAGTGAAGGGGCCTAGAGGGGAAAAAATGACCTAGAGGTCTTCTCTCTGCATATACACAACATCTAAAATTATTTTAATTTGATAGCATCGCACAGTGACTGATGTATGCTTGTGGAGAAAAAAAAGTTTTGTTTTGAGTTTTAGTACAAGTTACTTTTGTGTGGAGTTCACAAGAAAGTATACTTCTTTTGAATGGTTACATATTTTCAAATGAATTATATAGCTTTATTGAAAATGGAGGCCGTTGTTATATTTTTAGATGTCAAACTTTACTTACTGATATACTTATGACAGAACAGTAAAAGAAACTTTATTTGACTTAGAATATTATTCTAGATCCAATTTTAACTAAATGTGAAGTTTCTAGAAGCATTACCAAGACAGTTATACAACATCCAATACTAAAGAACTGAAACATATGGAACTTTAATCAAACTAAAAAAACAAAACAAAACAAAACCCACCAGTGACAGGTTAATTTAATTTATTTTTGTTTTGGGTGTAATATTAGTTAACAGTAGTCTTTTAAGTATGACAAACCACATTAATCAGCATAGAGGCAGTCTGATCAACATCTTGGTTACTGGAAAAGATCCTAGAAAAGATCCTAGAAAAGAAATTGTGAAAAACATTATCCTAGAAAAGAAATTGTGAAAAACATTATCATAAAAAATTAAACTTTTTACTTCTCAATATATGATCTGGTCACTATGGAAACTGACAACTTGGCCTGGAAGCAATTAATCTTTCAGAAACACATCCACCAGTTGTATGGTACAGTATATTCAACAATCATAGAACTAAGTGCCCTCGTATTTAGTCACTCATTTAAAATTATTTTTAAAAAATTATTATTTCATAGTATACCTTTTCTAACCTAGTAGTGATAGGGTGAGTATATAATTCAGAACCCAGATGAACTAGGTATTTCAGTGGGAAAACAAACCCTTCCTCAAAATAGGGGTAAACAGAACTTAGGTAAATTAGAGAAAAATTAAGCCTTCTGGTCACAAAGAGATACCCTTCAGATTACCTCAGAATTAGACTTAGAAAAGAATACAGGAAAACTGGCTATTCCCTTAATGTAATTTATTTGTTAATATTACTAATCAGTAATAGCAATATGAAAATGTAGATATTATGTCTATGATTTCATATGAGTGGCTACATAACAAGCTTGTCACATAGTTATAAAATATGATGATGAACTTCATTTTAAAAATAATAAAACACATTGAAATAACTTAAGGTATTTTACTCTAAAGCGCAACAGTGTTCAACGACTTGTAAGTAGTAAAGTAAGTATATGTACCATTTCCAAGGCTATCCTATGTCAGCTATGAACTCAGTGGTAGAAGTGCATATAAAGGGGGCTCATCTATTTGAGGAAAAGACATGGAGCTCTGTTATGTGACACACAGTTAAACCCAGGGTATGGGTTTAAGCCTGATTATAACAGTGTCACTGAAATAAATTCAACTGCTTCCTCTTTCCCCATGTACAACTTGGGTATATTTATTCAAGAGTGAAGGTAACACATTAACTAAACACATTCTCTGTGCCTGACATAGTTTCTAACATTTTATCTGTCGGACTTTATCATGGAGGGAAAAACAGTCTTTAAGATAGATTAAATTTTAATTAAATTCAGAGTATAAATTATGTACAGGTGGTTTTTTACTATTGTCAGGTAATTGGTACAGAAAGGGACAAAATAAAAAGGAATGAAATGCCATAATAATTAGCTATAATAAGCTTGAATTGGGATTTTATATTAAATAATTGAAAAATTAAAAGTAATTTTAACCTTACATACAAGAAAGTATAGATTATAACTTTAACTTTTACCTTATATTTATTAAGCTCTATGTATAATAAAACACATTTAATAAAATAAGCTTATATATTTAATTTTAGGCATAATAGTTTTGAAGAAATATTTCATGCTATGATGTATTTAATGTCATGTTTGAGTTGCAAAATAAGACCACAAAGAGACCTATTTGCAAAAATATACTTTGCAAAGTTTTCAGTTTTCTCAAAGTCCTTCCTTAGTCCTATGATTTTAAAATAATCTTGTTTTGAAGCACTTAAACTATTACTATTTTTGAAATGTTTGTTTTCCAGACTTTATCATATCTAGTGCTGAGACATCCTTCTTTGTTTAACACATTTGGGTTTAATTTGAGTAGTTCTCAGCTTAATTTTATTTTTTTTTAATTTTTAAAAAGATTTAACTTATTTATTTGACAGATAGAGATCACAAGCAGGCAGAGAGAGAGGAGAAAGCAGGCTCCCTGCTGAGCAGAGAGGCAGATGTGGGGCTTGATCCCAGGACTCTGGGATGAAGACCAGAGCTGAAGGCAGAGGCTTTAACCCACTGAACCACCCAGGTGCCCCTCTCAGCTTAATTTTAATCAAATTTATCATATTATATAATTTTTGGATCATTTGAAGATTTTATTTGCAAATTATTTGAACTGTTTTTTCTTTTTTTGTTTGTTT
>RCUC01158036.1:0-28520 GCA_003697995.1 Taxidea taxus jeffersonii | reverse complement strand
CGGCGTCGAGAGCAGGCGGGTGCCGGCAACCAGGCAGGGAGTGGATACTTGGAGGGGCCTACGGTTTCAGAAGCGCCGCCTCGGCCATGGCCCCAATCAAGGTGACCGCTGGCCGGGACCGGCCTGAGCTCCCCTCCAGCCAGTCTTCCCGCTGCTCTCCGTCCTGCTTGTCTGGGGAGAATCATCCTCCTTCCTGCCCTTCCGGACCCCTGTCCGCCCCGCCGGAGGCTCCTCCCGCAGTTCTCCCTCATCCCCTCAGCAGCCCCCGCACCCCCGTGGCTGCCCCCTCCCTGGTTTTCGCCAGTTTTCGGGACTCATACCTTATCTCTTGGACAGCCCCCAAGGCTCTCGAGCCTTCACCCTTTGTACTGCCACTGTGCGTGATGTGTCTCCACCATTTTTAGGCGATTGAATACCCTGGCCTCCGCCTTCTGGAACCATCTCCTTTGCCCCAGCGCCCCTTTTAGATATCCATACGAGCTTCTCTCCCCATACTGTCCTGTACGTTTTTGTTACATTCCTGGGCATCATTCTTCACCCCATGGTCTGAAGCAAGTGTTTTCTTTTAAAGCCACTATTGTGTCCCCCGTGTTCCACTTCTCCCATGGCTAATTCCCACTTTTCTGCTGAGTCTTTCATCCCTTCATCTGGAACGATCCCTAGCTCCTGGGAACCACCTCCTTTCCCCTTCCACACTCTTCTGAGACCTGCTCCTCTTCCTGCTTAATCTTACTCCCAGTCTCTGATTTGCCCTCCCTTCGTGTGTGTCCTCTGACTCCATGAAACCCTCACACACTCCCAGGTAGACTAATCCAACCCTTTTGAGAGATGCCTTTTATTTCATGCCCTTCCCCCCAACTTTTCCATTTTCTGCTCTCTCCCTTTTTCTCTTCCTGAGGGCTGGACACCAGACCTGACCAGGGTTCTCTCCCTCCCTGTTGTCAGGGTCTCCTCCTCAACCCCAGAGAGAGTTCCTGCCTCTCTTTCCCTGCCCATTTGTCCCACTTCTTTCTGGTAGGAAATAGACTCCTTGTTGATGCAACCTCTTGCGACACCCAGAGAGGCCTCCTCTCCCATTTTCTGTTGTCACCAACAGACTGGTAAAAGGAACAGGGGCCACCTTGAAACCTGGAGGGTGTGGAGGAACCAGGTGGCGCGAGGAGAGGGGAGGGCGGCTGGGAGGGACTTCTGGAAACTTGGACAGGTTAGGACATTACGACTCTGTCCACTCCGGTGCAACAGGAGCAACTGCCTGGTCTGGTTTCCTTTTCCTTGGCTTCACCTTACGCACTCCCTAATTCCCCAGCTCCTTATCTCCTTATCTAGTCCCTTTGCTCATTCCAGAGTAACTAAGTAACTCCTCACCAAGTCGTTCCCTCTAGGTGGGAGATGCCATTCCTTCCGTGGTGGTTTTTGAAGGGGAGCCTGGGAACAAGGTGAACCTGGCAGAGCTGTTCAAGGGCAAGAAGGGGGTGCTGTTTGGAGTCCCTGGGGCCTTTACCCCCGGCTGTTCCAAGGTGAGACCTGCCCTTCTGGGACTCAGCAGTTGGAATCTTCTGTGCATGTCTGTATTGTTCCTGAGTCCTAGGGTGGCTTGCAACGAGAATGTGTACTTGTTGTGACAGTTACAAAACCTATCAGAGCAGGACGCCTGGGGGGCTCAGTCCATTAAGCGGCTGCCTCTGGCCCAGGTCCTGGGATCGAGTCCTGCATCGGGCTCCCTGCTCAGTTGTGGAGCCTGCTTGTCCCTCTGCCTCTGCCGGCTGTTTTCCCTGCTTGTGCTCCCCCTCTCTCTGTCAAATAATGAAATAAAATCTTAAAAAACAAGACAAAACAAAGCCTACCAGTACGTTCAGAAAAATGTGGTGGCTGTGAAAAGGTCGTGGGGCCAGGAATGTAGGAGAAAAGGGTATTGTAATTAAATCCAACATCTGTTATTGCTGCTGCTGCTGATTGGCTCTGTGGGAGATACTGGGGTAAATAAAGTACAGTCACGTCCAAGGGAAGTTCACGGTGACCACAGAGCACTCAAATTTGGATTGGAGCTTCCTTGCTACCAAGGCAAAAAGGAACTGTGGCTGACACATTTCTAATTGATCAAAGATATTGGAGAGGGAAGTGAGGAGGGCCTGGAGATAAAGGGAAGGCGATGCAGAGCAGAGGCGTTTATCTCTTTGTTAACCCTCTTAACCCTCTGTTTCCCCTCCTAGACCCACCTGCCAGGATTTGTGGAGCAGGCTGAGGCTCTGAAGGCCAGGGGGGTCCAGGTGGTAGCCTGTCTGAGTGTTAATGATGTCTTTGTGACTGAAGAGTGGGGACGAGCTCACAACACGAGAGGCAAGGTGAGGTACGGGTCCTGCAGGGGGTCCGGGCCAGGCTGGGGATTTTTCTTTGACCTTTACTTTCTCCTTAGGTTAGGCTCTTGGCTGACCCCACTGGGGCCTTTGGGAAGGTGAGTGCACCCCTGCCACCCCACCCTATAGGGTGGTCCCTTTGCCAGGCCTTGGATGCAGGAAGTTGGAGGGGAACAGCTGGTGGGGGCAGGGATTGGTCTGTTCTGGAAGTTTCTAAGCCTTGTCTCTGGTTTTCCTTTTAGGAGACAGATTTGCTATTAGATGATTCTCTGGTGTCTCTCTTTGGAAATCATCGGCTCAAGAGGTAAAAGTGGGAGGGTCCTCTGTGGGGTTCCCCTGCCACCCCTTCAGTCTCCATACCTTGTCTCCAGGCCCAGGCCATCGTAATTGGCTTGGTTTTGCTCTTTTTTTGCTCCCTGCCGAGCAGAGAGCCCGATTCGGGGCTCGATCCCAGGACCCTGGAATCATGACCTGAGCCGAAGGCAGAGGCTTTAACCCACTGAGCCACCCAGGCGCCCCTTGCTTTCTCTTTTTAAGAATTTTCTTTTTTTTAAATGGTTTTTTTGTTTTTTAAAGATTTTTTATTCTTATTTATTTGACGGACAGATCACAAGTAGGCAGAGAGGCAGGCAGAGAGAGAGAGAGAGAGGAGGAAGCAGGCTCCCTGCTGAGCAGAGAGCCCGATGCGGGGCTCGATCCCAGGACGCTGAGATCATGACCTGAGCCAAAGGCAGAGGCTTTAACCCACTGAGCCACCCAGGCGCCCTTTGCTTTCCCATTTTAAGAATTTTCTTATTTATTTTGCAGAGAGCATGAGTGTGCAGAGGGAGAGGAAGAGAGAATCATTTGTTTTTTTTTTTTTTAAGATTTCATTTATTTATTTGATAGAGCACAAGCAGGGAGAGGAACAGAGGCAGAGAGACAAGCAGGCTCCCCACTGAGCAGGGACCCCCCCCCCCTCCCCCTCCAGTGGAGCTCAGTCCCAGGGTCCTGGGATTATGACCTGAGCTGAAGGCAGACGATTACCCAACTAAGCCACCCAGGTGCCCCGAGGGAGAGAGAGTCTTAAGCAGACCCCACCCTGAGTGCAGAGCCCGATCTCATGATCATGATCTTGATCTCATGACCCTAGACCATGACCTGAGTGGAAACCAAGAGCCGGACACTTAACCAGGCCGCACCGCCCAGGCGCCCTTGACCCAGTTTCTCTTTCTGACAGGTTCTCCATGGTCATAGAGGATGGCACAGTGAAGTCCTTGAATGTGGAGCCGGATGGTACGGGCCTCACCTGCAGCCTGGCCCCCAACATCCTGTCACAGCTCTGAAGCCCGGGCCTGCACTCCTTCTGCCCTTTTCCATTTCACCTGCCCAGCCCTGGACAGAGGGCCTGGTCCAGCCTCAGCGGGGGCTACCAGTGGGAATTGTGACCAAATTTCTGCAATAAACATTTCTGGTTCACAGTTAGTCCTTTTTTTTTTTTTCTTTTTTTAAGATTTTATTCATTTATTTGACAGAGATAGGGAAAGAGGGAACACAAGCAGGGGGAGTGGGAGAGGGGGAAGCAGGGAGCCCAATGTGGGGCTCAATCCCAGGACCCTGGGATCATGACCTGAGCCGAAGGCAGATGCTTAACAACTGAGCCACCCAGGCGCCCCTGATTTTTTTTTTTTTTTTTAATTTATATGAGAGAGAGCGTGTGTGTGCATTGGGGTTAGGTGGTGAGGGGAGGGGCAGAGGGCGAGAAGCAGACTCCCTGCTGAGGCTGGAGCCAGGACCTAGGGCTCCATCTCCTGAACCTGAGGTCATAAGCTGAGTTGAAATCAAGAGTTGGGCGCTTAACTGGCTGAGCCACCCAGGGGCCCCTACTCCTTGGTTTTGAGTTGCTGATCTGCTGAGGGCCAGGCCTTAGGACAGCCACAACTGTGAGGGTAGTGGGCAGGGTCTGAAGGGGTACTAACGGGGAATGCTGATTTCATTAAGGAGATAGAGCGTTTGAATGAAGTGTTATGCAATGTCACCATCACCATACAGGCTGGGGAAGGACCAGTGGTCTGAAGAGCAAGGGAAGGAGTGTCTGTGCAGAGGGAGTAGGCCCTAGGAAGACGGGAGCTTGGCTTGCAGCTAGGACTTCTGCATAGATCTCTGGGTGCTGGCTGACCTCACGTAGACCATAAACCTCAGGGTAGGACCTTTGGCTCTGGGTACCCCCCAACCTGGGCCAGGCTGAAGGCCTACCATTCTTTTAGACTCTCTTGACCCCCTCCCGGGAGCACCCTCATCCCCAGAAGGTCCTGGCACCCTGCGGTGGGCTGACTGGTGGAAAGGGCCCCATCAGCACTTTAGTCCAGGAGAGCTTGGTGGGAGAGGAGTCCGGGTGAGTTGATGGGGGTGGGGGGAGAAGATGCTGGTGAGGCCTGACCAGTGCTGGGTGTGCTGTGAGGGCTGGGGGTCAGGACGGCCAGCATGGTCTGGGCTGCAGGCCATTGCTATCTGCAGGCGCTGTCCTTGGCCTCCGCCTTTTGTCCCTGGGAAGCCTTGCACTTGCATCAGGCAGCGATTACTGGCTCCTGCTGTGTTTAGGAGCTCTTTTTTTAATTTTTAGTTTTATTTGACACAGAGAGAGCACAAGTAGGGGGAGAGGAAGAGGGAGAAGCAGGCTCCCTGCTGAGCAGGGAGCCCGATGTGGGGCTCCATCCCAAGACCACCCAGGTGCCCCACAGAGCTCTTCGTCTTAGGGAGGGCAGGTGCTTGGAGCTACCTCTTTAGGTGCAGTAAAAATCCTCATGATGATCCTGTGGGGTGTGAGCCCGAGAGCCTTGGGGGGAGAGAGTGCAGGAGTCAGCAGCCGCCAGCTCCCCCAGGGGCTGTGTGCCCTCCTCCTCTTCCCTGCAGAACCCGTGCCCCCCGGGACCTCCTTGTGATTGGTGCAAGCCCGGTCTCGGCCGCTGCCACCCAGCAGCCTCTCTTTCTTTTACTCCTGGCCTCTTCAGCTGAGGCCCAGGAAGGCTTCTGAGAGGAAGTGTCCCCTCTGGGGTCCTGTTACCATTGACTGGGCCTCTTGGCATGAGGGGGCTCCCAGGGCCTGGGTGGCCCCTTGGGTCAGCACGATGGGAGTCCGCTGTGAGCGGAGGTGGCCAAATACCTCTGCTTGTGGGGTTGGTGGTGGGTATCTGGGCTGCTCTGGATACTCGATCGCCTGAGGTCAATGGTCACATGGCAAGAGAATCTGGCAGAGCTTCATCTCCTGGGCGGACACACTGTGTTTCAGGCTGGAAGAGAAAGGGCCAGGCAGGCCAGGGCAAAGGGGCCTGGAGCAGTGGGTTCTGGAAGCCTGGAGCTGTACCTGGCAGGGCCGTGGGCATGAACTTCCCGGGCTGTTGGTGGGCTGATGTTAAAACAGACCCTGAGACACTCACACAACACATCTCCAGCTAACACACTCACCGGCCTGTCCTGACTCTCCCAAGGGCACAGCAGATCTGATCTGGAAGGCCAAGGGCTTTACTCAGCATCGGCAGTTCTGGCTTTTTCTGGGTCAAGAGTTCCTTTGAAGAGCAGCGGAGAGCCATGCCCTTTTCCTTAGAAAATGCACATCATTGGGTGCCTGGGTGGCTCAGTCGGTTAAGCGGCTGCCCTGGGCTCAGGTCAGGATCTCAGGGTCCTGGAATTGAGTCCTGCATTGGCCTCCCCGCTCGGCGGGGAGCCTACTTCTCCCTCTGCCGCTCGCCCTGCTTGTTTTTGCTTGCTCTCTCCCTGTCAAATAAATAAATTGAAAAAATCTTTTAAAAAATCACTTAAAAAAGGAAACACACATTTGCACATATGTGTGCACAGCGGCACATATGAACACCATGCTTATTAAGATTTTGCAGGGGGTGCCCTGAAGTCCTCCCAGAGATCCCAGGTGAACCCCTACCCCTGCCTGGGACGCATCATATCAGAGTGGGGTCACCAGGCTTTGAGCTCAGACCACTAGACTGTGAATCCTGACCCACTACCAAGAAGCTGGTGACCTTGGGCAGGCTATTTCATTTCCCTTGACCCCACTTCCTTCATCTTTAAAGTAGGAATAATCCAGCCCACCTCACAGGGCTGCTGGGAACCAATGAGAGTTTATGTAAAGCACCGGGCACAGTGCCTAGCACGCAGAAAGAACCCAAAACATGGTTATAAAGAGAAAAAGAAACAAAGAATCCTTGCTTTCCACCATGCAGCCCGCCTGTGGGTAGAGAAAGAGCTAGAGGGGTGCCTGGATGACTCAGTCGGTTGAGCGTCTGACTCTTGGTTTTGGCTCAGGTTGTGATCTCGGGGTCATTAGATAGAGTCCAGCGTCCAGCTCCACTAAGCACAGAGCCTGCCTGGGGTTCTCTCCCTTTCTCTCCCTCTCCTGCTGGCCCTCTCTGTGAGTGCTCTCTCTCCCATATAAGTAAATAAATAAATAAAATATTAAAAAAAGAGAAAGAGCTAGGAGTTAGGAAAGAAGTCAAGCCTCAGTCCTGTTATCTGTGATTCCGATGTCCATGCCTCCCTGGGCCTCAGTTTCCTTATCAGTATAATGGGCTAGTGACTCTCTTTTTATCTGCTGTGTGTAGGTCCCCAGGATTCTCCATACATTGTCTGGCACCTGAAGCCTTGCAGGTTAAGGAGCTGGGAAAATGTCCCTGGGGGGAGTCTTGGTCAGGCCCTAGGGTGTCAGACCTGAGCTTCTGAGAGAAGGAGAGGGTTGGAGGGGTGCTGCCATCCCTGGGCCAGACCTTGGGCTGTAGTTATGCAGGTCCCACCACCAGGAGGATATTAACCCCAAAGGAACCCGTGCTTGGTTTGGCTCCGCAGATGTGGAGGAGTAACAGTGGAGAGAGAAGATCGTGTGTGTGTTGTAGGTGTGTGTGTACACACACGTGTGTTTATACAACTTGGGGAGAAGTTTGGATAACATCTGTGTGGATGGATGGATTTTTGGTCTAATAAACATGCATACCAGTTGGCCATATTATTAATATTTGCGTTGATTCTCCCTGCTTGAGCTGGAAGGTTTTTTTTTTTTAAGATCTTATTTATTTATTTGACAGACAGAGATCACAAGTTGGCAGAGAGGCAGGCAGAGAGAGAGAGGAGGAAGCAGGCTCCCTCTGAGCAGAGAGCCTGATGCGGGGCTCGATCCCAGGACCCTGGGATCACGGACCCGAGCTGAAGGCAGAGGCTTAACCCACTGAGCCACCCAGGCGCCCCGAGCTGGAAGGTTTTTTGTTTGTTTGTTCGTTTGTTTGTTTTTTATTGAACACAGGTAAGGTGCCCTGTTCAGGACACATTTTGGGAAACAGTAAAGAAATGAAGGATGAGAGAGAGAGAGAGAGAAAGCTATCCTTTCTCCAGCCTCCTGGATATTGGTTCTCATTGTTTCAGCATAAATTTGACCATAGCAGGTTTGAGTGAGAACTAGATTGCTTGAGGGTGATAACAATTCCAGGGAGTTGAATAGAGGCTTAGCTCACAGATATGCAGTAGGAAGGTGGACAGTCTAGGGCTAGTACAGCAGCTCTGTGATTATGAGGGACCCATGCTCCTCCTATCTTGCTGCTCTGCCATTTTAAACATCTGCCTTCTACCTCACAATCCAATGTGGCTGCTTGAGTTCCAGCCACCACAGCTGTAGTTTGGCCAGCAAAAGTCCATGCCAGCTGTCTTCTAAGAAGGTTTTCTGGAAGCTCTCACATATCAATTCCGCTTAACTGGCCAAGTTAAGTCGCACGGTCACACCAGCTGCAAGAGGGGGCTGGGAAGTGTCCAGCCTCTCTCCTTCTCCCTGCAAACCTTGGTCTCCACAATCACCCAATCAAGGAATCACCCCAGCTTGTGCGTTGTCCGGCCTCTTCAGCATCTCCTAAGGATGTTCACCACCTGGGACGCCGCTCCCTTTCCTGCCCCTGCCCAAAGCGCTCTACCCTTCGAGGTCGCACGTTGGTCCCGTTTGCTGAGGACCACTGCCCCATTCCTGTCCCTTGCCTGAACAAGCCCCCATGGGCCACACCCTCAGCTTCATCAAGGATGGAGGGGTTTTTGACATGTAATTCACATATCATAAAATACACTCCATAAAATCGCACAATTGAGTGGTGTTTCATTACTCACCAGAGTTGTACGACCGTCACCGCCATGAAGACAGATCTTGAATCTCAGCGACTTCTCTCAAGATGAGTGACACACATGTGCCCATCCTAGTTACGAAAGGCGTGTTTGGACTTCTGGGGGGTTCTGCTCAACCCCCTGTGCCCCTGAGGTCACATCAAGTGTCTCGCACCCAGCGGTGTCCCCAAAGCCCAGCAGTGAGCATGCCAGGCATCGCCCCACGGACACCACCGCCAGACGGGACTCCAGGCTCTGAAGTCCCGTCCTAGTGGAGCTGGCAGTGCTCTGGCAGCTCTGGTCCCTGCCTCGACGTGCCCACAGTCCCCCAGGGGTGCCAGACCCCCGATGAGCGCTTGCAGTGTGTGACGGGGAGCCGGGACAGGGCAGCTCAGGTCAGGGTGTTTGGGGAATGGCAGGACTCTGGCCACTAGCCCGCCCCGCCATGGGGTATGGCAGGGGGAATGGCTTCTAGCTGCGGCCTGAAAGGTGAACAGAGGACAGCCTCGTAAACAGAGGTGGGAAGGGTGTTCTAAGTGGCGGGAACAGCCTCACCAAAGCGTAAAGGTGAGCGAGGGGAACGAGGTTTGGGCTGAGCGGCCCATGTGAGGGCAGAGATTGGGGGATTTTGTCCACAAGCGCTGGCTTAGCTGGTTCTCTCAGTGGACATCGGGTGCCTCCGGTATTTGGCCAGGGGCGGCTTCAGAGACTTTCTATTTTCGTTTCCTCCTGGGCGCCTTCCTCGGGGCGTGTTCCCCAAAGCTGGAGTGTTGGCTCACTGGGCTCTGGAGGTTTTATTGGTCTCTGGAAACTCTGAGGCCATTGTGACAGCCATCAGTGATGTGCGTGTGTGCCTCTCTCCTCGCCATGTGCCAATCTGGGCTTTACCCTCTGGATTTAGTTTTGCTAGCTTAGTGGGCATTTAATGGTATCTTGGCGCTGTCTTTCATGCGTGTGTCTTTAATTATGAGGGAGGCTGGCAACGGCCGGGCTTGGCGCCGCTCTCCCTGTGCTTGCTCACCGGGTGCTGGGCTCCAGCCTCGCCCTCCCACTGGCCCCCCCCACAAGGCAGCGGGGAACAGGGGAGGTGATGAAGCTTTTGGGGTTGCCCGTCATCCTACTGACCCCTGCACCCCTCTGAGCCTCACTCTCCTTACCTCTGATATAGGGATTCATTTGCTCAAAAACAGGACTTTGGCTGACTTCTGTCTTTTGGCTCTACCTCCTCCTGGCTGTGTGGCCTTAAGCAAGGGACGTAACCTCCCTGTGTGTTAGTTTCTTCATCATCGTGGTCTCCGTGGCTCGGCACCGTGGGAACAAGGGAAGATGCAGAGCGAAGAGGAGTTAAGTCAGGAGGGAAAACGACGGGGGTCTGCTTTATTTTTTTATTTTATTTATTTATTTTTAAAAAGATTTTATTTATTTGAGAGAGAGAACGAGCAGGGAAAGGGGCAGAAGGAGAGGGAGAAGCAGACTCCCTGCTGGGCAGGGAGCCCGATGCGGGACTCGATCTCGGGATCATGACCTGAGCTGAAGGCAGACGCTTAACCGACTGAGCCACCCAGGTGCCCCTGGGGTCTGCTTTAGAAAAGAGAAAATCTTTTCCGAGAAACAGGCCACGCAGGAAGACCAGCAGGGTGAGAAGGAGCCAGACAGTGGGGAGAGGGAGGGTGCGTGTGGGGAGGAGTTCCAGGGTGGAGGAACAGCAAATTCGAAGGGGTCCAGGGTGGGAGTCTGAGGAAGCACGGAGGGCTCAGCGACAGAGGTCATGGGGAGGAGTCAGGGCTGAGCTTGGGTGGGCGGCTGGGCCCTGTGGCGGGGTTGGAAATTGACTGAAAGCACAGGGAGAAGCCCCTGGAGGGTTTTTTAACTGGAGAGGTTCATGAGTCAGTATTTCGAAAAGACTCTGGGCTCTGGGTGGAGGCCGCCTGGAGGACTGGGCCTTGGTAAGAGTGTCAGGGTGAGGGAGGGCGGGTGCCCCCTAGGAGTGTGGGGGCGCCCTGGGGAGAGCAAGCCAGGTGTCAGGTGTGGGGGGCTGTGTGGTGTCATGCTCTCTTCAGCTGCTGGGACCCACGTCTTGCAGGTGGCCCCCTGGGTCCCTGGGGACCTGGCCCAGCCCTGGGCAGGTGGCCCTGGATCCCTCCCTCCCTGGCTCTGGCTTCCTGCTGCCTCCTTCCATTGGGCAGCTGGTTCGGGCCACCCCATGGAGCATTTCTGCTCCTGCCCAACTCTGGCTCCACCGTTTCTACCCCCAAATGGTGGGTCAGCAAACCACCCCTTCTTAGCCCTTGGGTGGGGAGGAAGGAGTCCCCCAGATAAGACACCAGAAGCCCAGGTGCCCCGAAGTTCCTGGAGGCTGTCTTTCTGTTTTTAATTCTTGAGCTTGGGGCCCTGGACCTTCTGGTTAGGGAACTGGGCCCTGGCCAGACTACAGGGGTGCCCTGTGGGGCTCTGCGCCTGCTGCAGGCAAGGGGCAGAAGTCACCCTCTGACCTGGTTGGTCCCAGGCTCTGGCTGGACTTGGCCACCCCTTGCCCTGGCCGCCCTGGGCTCTGCTTTCCCAGACTCCAGGGCCCTCCTGCCTCTCTGGCCTTTGGGGTCGGACCGGGGCTATCCAGAGAATTCAAAACCAGAAGAGAACTGGGAGATGGTGTCCCTCCCACTCTTAACCCATGCAGATGGGGGAAACTGAGCCCCGAGGGAGGAGACTGCAATTGATTATGTTGTCCATTTGTCTGTCTGTCTTTCTCTGCTTCTTGCCTGCCTCCTGGATTCCCAGGCTGGCCCTAGTGGAAACTGAACTCCCTTAAAACTACCAGAGCGGTGCCCGGGGGCGGGGGTGGGCTCAGCTGGTGAAGCGTCAGACTCTTGATTTCTGCTCAATTCATGGTATCAGGGTCGTGGGATCGAGCCCCGTGTCCAGCTCCGTGCCCAGTGCCAATCTGCTTGTTCCTCTCCCTACCCTTCTGCCCTCATCTCACACACGTGTGAGCTCTCTTTCTCTCTCTCAAAACAGATAAATAGATAAAATCCTAAAAAAAAAAATCCTGAAAAAAACAAAAAAACCTGGGACGCCTGGGTGGCTCAGTTGGTTAAGCAGCTGCCTTCGGCTCAGGTCATGATCCCAGCATCCGGGGATCGAGTCCCACATCGGGCTCCTTGCTCGGCAGGGAGCCTGCTCCTCCCTCTGCCTCTGCCTGCCTCTCTGTCTGCCTGTGCTCGCTCTCTCTCTCTCTCTGACAAATAAATAAATAAATAAATAAATCTTTAAAAAAAACAACAACAAAAAACCTGCCAGAAAAAGATACCTGAGAAAGGCAGTCACTAGAACACCACAAATATTTAAAATATTTGTTAGCGAGGACAGTTTAAAAGATGATGGACTAGCAACACAGTAGAATACCACACAGCCGTAACAAAGGCCGAGGCCAGTGGTTCTGAACGGAAAAGATGCAGACTGTAAAATATTTGAGAGGGATGGAGGAACACAGCCCTGTGTGTGGAGAGAGCCACGGGCAGCTGCATCTCTGAAAGGACACAGAACATGCTAGCATGGGAAGCAAAAAGGAGGGCCTGGGAGTCATGAAGGAGAGACTTGATTTCTTCTCTATTCTTATGCCCTCTTTCTTTTTAAAAAAAGATTTTATTTATGTATTTATTTATTGTGGGGGTGATAGGGGGTAGAGGGGGAGGGAGAGAAAGAATCCTCAAGCAGACTTCCCACTGAGCAGGGAGCCTGAGGTGGGGCTCGATCCCAGGACCCTGAGACCATGACCTGAACCAGAGTCAAGGGATGCCCCACAGACTGAGCCACCCAGGCGCCCCATCCTTCCATGCTCTTGACACTTTTGACCGCGTGACCGAGAACAATTTTCAAGGGAAAAATCTAGTCACAGGCTAGGGACCACTGTTAGACCCTGCCACGCATCTCTCAGCGGCTAACCGAGCCTTGACCCCCAGGATCTCTTTATCATCTGCTGAGGAGTCCTGGCCCACCCTTCCACTCTCCCCAGAGCCTCCCTGGGCCTGACTTGGCTGAAGCAAGTCAGAGAAGAAGGTTGAGGCGCAGCTGGGCAGGTGGGGAGTCACAGGTGTGAAAGCCAGGGGGTGACACAGCGCCAGCCTCTGAGGCTTGAGGAAGGGTGTGCCTGGGAAGTGTTGAGCAAGGCAGGGGCCCTGGGCGGATGAGGGATTAGGCCCGTCACCGCTTGGCTAACCCGAGCTGGCAGCTGGCGCTCTGCGAGCACTTCCTGGGCTGGAGTCCTTAGGGGGGCAGGCCTGCAAATAGAAGCTGAAATCCACCGGGGGTCAAATCTGGATGGACCGTTGATCTTATTAATACTAAAGATAACAACCACATGGGGGACCATTTAGTGAACGCTTCATCTGGGCCCCAGCTCATGGAATCCTCATAACAAGTCTCCTAGAGGGTTATCGGTGTTTGTAGATGTGTCTCAGGAGGGTGGAACAGTGGCTGAGCTCTTCTGCTAACATGCCTGCGCTGTCCCATTGCCAGGTAAGACCTGGGTCGCTGTGGCCATGAGTTCCTTGCTCTTTACATGCTGACCGACCCCACTGCCTTCCTTTAGTTGGTTCTACCACTTAATAGCTGTGTGACTTTGGGCAAGTTCATAACCTCTCTGGGTCTGTTTCCTCCTCTGTAAACTGGAGACCCTGACTCCTTACACCACATGTTAGTCCAATACAAATGAGTCAGGAAGCGTGATTTTTTTAAAAAGACTTTATTCATTTGACAGAGAGACAGAGAGAGAAGGCGCACAAGCAGGGAGGGGGGCAGTAGGCACGGGAGAGGGAGTAGCAGACTCCCCGCAGAGCAGGGAGCTCGATGTGGGGCTGGATCCCAGGACTCTGGGATCATAACCTGAGCTGAAGGCAGATGCTTAACCAAACGAGCCTCCCAGGAGCCCTTTACTTTTTTCCCCAAAGATTTATTTTATTTTAAGATTTTATTTATTTATTTGCGAGAGAGAGAGCATGAGAGGAGAGAGGTCAGGGAGAAGCAGATTCCCTGCTGAGCAGGGAGCCCGATGTGGGACTCGATCCCAGGACTCCAGGATCATGACCTGAGCTGAAGGCAGTCGCTCAATCAACTGAGCCACCCAGGTGCCCTTTATTTTACTTTTTAAGAGTTATTTATTTATTTATTTATTTGACAGAGAAAGAGAGAGAGATCACAAGTAGGCAGAGAGTGAAGGGGAAGCAGGTTCCCTGCTGAGCAGAGAGCCTGATTCGGGGCTCCATCCCAGGACCCTGAGATCATGACCTGAGCCGAAGGCAGAGGCTTAACCCACTGAGCCACCCAGGTGCCCCTTTATTTATTTATTTTAGAAAGAGAGGGAGAGAGAGAATCTCAAGCAGACTTTGTGCTGAGAGCGGAACCTGACACAGGGCTTGATCTCGCTACCCAGAGACCATGACATGAGCCGAAACTGAGAGTCTGATGTTTAACCGACTGAGCCACTCAGATTTCCCAAGCGTGAAGTTCTTGGAACCATGACGGGCTGCCGGTAAGCCTGTGCGCCACGGTTGTTGTTACCCCATATTTCATCAAATGTAAGATGTCATCCGTTGAAAAAAAAAAAAGGTGCCACTCAGGGAAATAAAGAATGCTGCCGGTTGACTATGTCCCAAGTCTCTTTTGTCACTAGAACCTTTATTTTATACTTCCCGAAGGAGCTCTTTATGACTTAGGCAGAAATTCTCCTATGTAATTTGGAGGCCTACATAAAAGGGAAAATAGAAGCAAAATAAATTGGTTTACAGTATTTGGAAAACTCCTTCCCTTTTAGAGTCCGACAGAGATGGAGGCGCGATGTCTGTGTGTTTCGCCGTCACCTCGCCTGTGAGCCATGGTGAGTCCTGGAGCGCAGCTCACCCCAACTATCCATAAGACAACCCTGAAACCCACAGCCCGAGTTGTCGCAAGCCAGCTTCGCTCTGGACTTCTGCTTGGGGAGCTGTACTGACAAGTCTGCTTCTCTTCCCTGGGGCCTCGCACCCTTTGAGTCCCCGGGGTTAAGGGAGTGCCAGCTCGGTTCTTGCCTCCAGGGCTTCCTTCGGAGCTGCTGACGCCCTTCCTGCAGGGTTTGCTGCTTCTGAGGTGCCGCACGTGCAGGCAATGACAACTCTGTCAGGACTGTGATCAGCCAGGAAGCAACTCTACTGTGTAACCCGACCTGGGAGATTTCAGCGGGAGCAAGAAAGTGTCTTGGAATCCATGACACATGAATTATCTCTGACCTTCACGCTGGGGCGGGGGAGTGGGGTGAGGTGGGGGTGGGGGGTTTCCATCCCGCCCGCCTGCGAGGAGCCCTTGCATATGCTGTTCCTGCTCTTTCTTCCTCCCCTCTTTGCCTGCTTCACCCAATCATTCCGGGTCTCAGCTTCCTGGCGTGGCCCCCTGCAGGCTGCCTTCCCTGACCATCCCAGGAGTCGGTCCCTCCACTATCCATGCACATGGTATAGCTGCAATGTTACCTTTGAGCACGGGTATGATTTTGGGGGGGTCATCTCCCCGGTGAACTGAGGCTTGTGGGTGCAGGGACTTGGGGGCTTTAATTACACCCCAGTATCTAGCTGTGTCTGGCAAGGCGCCAGCAGATGAAAGAATGAATGGAGGCCCCAGAGTGCACAGTCGCAGTCGGGGAACTGGGAGGTCCTCCTGGCCTGTTTGTTTACAAGACATGCTGGGAGTCTCAGCAGTGCGGGGGTGGGGTTGGGGGGGGGGTGAGAAGGAGACGTGCTGAAGGCTTCTGCACTACACCCCTTCCTTCAGAGGCCGGAGTCCAGGCCACTTCTTGTTCGGACGGGAAATGGAGGCCTGTGAGGTCAGATGTCCTGTCTCAGTCTGATGTGCAGAGAGGATGGGGGAGCGTAGGGCAGAGGAGGGGGCTCACTCCTGGCTGGGGTTCAGAGGAGATTTGCCAGGGTGGCAGCATCTGACCTCCCCAGGCTTCTGGTTCAGGAGTGGAGCTTGGGTGAGCTTGAGAAACACTGAACGGAAAGCGAAGCAGGGCATGTCAGAAGAGGCAGGTGTGAATGCCCAGACTCACCACATGAGGCCCAGCGTCCTTGCAGAGGCCCTGGAAGACAAGAGGCTGAGGTCCCCTTCTCTAGTTTCAAGTTTCCAGAGGGGTGGAAGACTCACCCGCCATTGTCCCCTGTGCCAGGAGAGCTGCGGGAGTTGCTCCGGGATGGCCCTGAGCCCACCTTCCCCTGCTAACTTCTGGGCCAGCTCTGCGGCCCTGCAGAGATGCTGAGAGGATGTGGGGTGGTGAGGTGGGGGCTGAGGCAGGACTCGGGGGGTGCAGAGGCCCGCCTGCTCCCGGAAGGAGGAAGCTGCAAAGGCTGTCTGTGGCTGGGCCTCGGGATCCCCAACCAGAGGAACTTCCTCTTCCTCTCCGGGCAGGTGTAGCTGCCACAGCGGGACCCACACCCTGACCGTGTCATGGATGGGGGCAAGGGGCCCAGACTCAAAGACTTCCTGAGTGGGAGCCTGGCCACCTGGGTGAGAGGGCAGGTGGGAGGCGACCAGGAAAGGGAAGTGAGCAGCCAGGACGGGCTGGTGCTGGGTTTGGAGGAAGGTCCAGCAGAGTGGGGAGGGGGTCGGGACTGAGGGCAGGGGTGGGCACAGATGGGGGGCTGGAGAAGTCGAGGTAGCTGTGCGGCAGGAAAAGGAGTCCAGACCCAGGGGCCAGGGGCATTCAGGGAAGAGGTGAGGAGTCTACGCAGGCTCAGGAGGCTGGTCAGAGGGGCTCCGGCGTCACTCTGCTGGTAGGGGAGTTCCTAACCCAGTCGGCTGGGCTGACCTGTCTCCCTTCCCCCTCAGGCGCTGGGACTGGCCAGCCTGGTGGGAGAGGCGGAGGAGCCGGAGGGGGAAGAAGAGGAGGAAGGAGAGGGGCCCCTCTGCTTGGAGAAGAAGTTCTTGCATCTCAGCGATGGGGCCCTGCTCCTCCGGGTGCTGGACATCATGTAAGAAACCACAGGCCAGCCTAGGAGTCTGAGGTGGCCCCCTCCCACAACAAGCGGCTGGGAGGAGCCTGAGGGCTGGCTGGAGGAGCCTGGTTGGGGGAGGTGGGGCCTTGATTGTCCCCCCTCCCACCTAGCTCCCTGTGCCCACAGAGCTCCGAGTTCTCGAGGGGGACCTCGAGTAGCCGGTGGCCGAGGCGGTCCTGTACCCCGGCGGGTGCGGAACCTGAACCACCTATGGGGGCGGCTGCGGGACTTCTACCAGGTGAGGGGCTGGGAAGGGGCGGCTGAGCCTGGGAAGCCCCCCGTGGGAAGGCCCCACTCCTAGGTCCTGTCTCCTTCGCCCCTAGGAGGAGCTGCAGCTGCTGATCCTGTCGCCACCCCCAGACCTCCAGACGCTGGGGTTTGACCCCTTCTCAGGTGCTCTCTCCTACCACCCCTGCCTGCTTCTATCCCCTCGCCCCACCGCTAACTTTCTGTGGCTTGTGCTCCGCAGAGGAGGCGGCAGAGGACTTGGAAGGCATCCTTCGGCTGTTGCTGGGGGCATCAGTGCAGGTGAGCAGGGCAGGGCAGGGTAGGGTCCAGCTCCGACGGAAGACGTGGAAGCTTCCTGTGCCAGCATTTCCGCCGCGTCTCCCTGCAGTGTGAGCACCGGGAACTCTTCATCCGACACATCCAGGGCCTCAGCCTTGAGGTCCAGAGTGAGCTGGCTGCTGCCATCCAGGAGGTACTTGGCCTGGTTGAGAGCCTGGGACTGGCACTGCCACCTGGGGGCACCCTGCCCCTCTCCTTCCTCTGCTGAACCGCTCTCCCTACCTGCCCAGGTGACCCAGCCCGGGGCAGGGGTGGTGCTGGCGCTGGCTGGGCCAGAGCCTGGGGAGCTGGAGCCTCCAGAACTGGAGATGCTGTCCCGGAGCCTGCTGGGGACTTTGTTAAGGCTGGCACGGGAGCGTGACATAGGGGCCCAGGTAGGAGGCACTGTGACCCAGGTGGAGGAATGGGAGGACTGTCGCGCTCCAGATATGGGGGGGGGGGGGATGCGGGTTGGGGCCCAGATGTGGGGTTGGAGTTGAGGGTCTTCAACAAGCAGAGCTGCAAGAGCCAGATGTGGCTTGTGGTGACTGGGGGGCACGAGTTGGGTTACTTCTGGCTTCTGACCCTCAACTTCCCACAGCGGGTGGCTGAACTGCTGCTGGAGAGAGAGCCGGCTCCCTTGTCGCCAGAGGCTCCTGCCAGGACTCCCTCAGAGGGCTCCTCCCACCACCTGGCCTTGCAGCTGGCCAACGCCAAGGCCCAGCTGCGGCGCCTAAGGCAGGAGCTGTGAGTACCCCAGTCTCCGAAGCACCCTGGAGGGAGAGGAGCGATTAGGCCTGGATGGAGACGTGGTGGCATCGGGCCTGGGGGTTCTGGGTCCCCAGGCCCCTCCAGCGTCCCTTTTCTCCAGGGAGGAGAAGGCGGAGCTGCTGCTAGACTCCCAGGCAGAGGTGCAGGGCCTGGAGGCCGAAATCCGACGGCTCCGCCAGGAGGTGCGCTCAGATGCTCCCTGCCGCGGCCTGCCGCATTCCCTAGCCCTCTCCTCACGCCTCCTCTGCACCATCGCCTGCCCCCACCCAGGCTCCTTCCCCTCCCCTAATCCCTCTGGCCCGCGGCTGGCGGTCCCCAGCTCCGCACCTTCTGACTCAGGTCCAGGCGCTATCAGGACAGGCCAAGCGGGCCGAATTGTACCGCGAGGAGGTAGAGGCGCTGCGGGAGCGGGCCGGTCGCCTGCCCCGCCTGCAGGAGGAGCTGCGACGCTGTCGCGAGCGGCTACAGGTGGCCGAGGCTTGCAAAAGCCAGCTGGAGGTGAGACGGGAGGCGGGGCCTGGAGGCGGGGCTTGCTGGGGACCCGGTGGCCCAGGAGGGGAAGCGAATTTGGGCCCAGAGAAGAAAGGGCGGGGGTCTAACGGACAGCGCAGTCGCGGCTAGGAGAAATGGGTGGGGTGGTGTCTGGGGAGAGGCTGTCTGGAGAATGAGGCAGATGGAGAGGAGAGGTGGGGGCGGTAGGGAAGGGTAGGTCCTGGAGAGGAGGGTGGGGCTGAGTGCTGGCAAAGAACTGTCTGGAGAGCGCCCTTTGCAGTGGAGCCTAGAGGGATGCCACTTTGGGAGGGAGCTCTTGGGGGAGAAGGGGCCGGGCCTACATCGGAGGGGGCGGGGCCAGATGCTAAGTAAGTGATACCTGGACGGACCCTGGAGAGGGAGGAGCCGATGGGAGGGAGAGGCGGGGCCTGGAGAGCACGAGGGCGCAGGGTCCGATGAAGGAGGGAAGGCAGGGTCTGTGGCCCTGGAGTGCTTGGGGGCAGCATCACATCGCCCCTTGTCTCTGCTACCCCCACCAGGAGGAACGTGTTCTCTCCGGGACTCTGGAAGCCTCCAAGGCGCTCCTGGAGGAGCAGCTGGAGGCTTCTCAAGAGCGCTGCGCTAGGCTGCACGAGGCTCAGCGTGAGAATCTGCTGCTGCGGACCCGTTTGGGCGAGGCCCATGCGGTGAGATAGCCCGAGTGACCCCCAGTCAGTGTCATCTGTGACCCCTGGTGACCCCAGTGGTTCCCCCAGAGTTCTCTAGTGCTCCCTAAGACCCCTGACTCCTTATTTCCCCTAGTGATCTAGCCCACACGTTGGCCAGGCCGTGGTGGGCAAGGCTTGTCTGACCCTGCCCTGCCTCCAGGAACTGGACACTCTGCGGCATCAGGTGGAGCAGTTGGCAGAGGAGAACGTGGAGCTGGAGCTGGAGCTTCAGCGGAGCCTGGAGCCGCCCCTGGGGTCTCCGGGGGAGGGTGAGTAGGGCGCCGGTGGAGGGGCTGGGACTGTGGGGCTGGCGCCTGTTTTCCTGCAGCTCTAGTGGGGATGGCTTCTGACTTCATTCTCTTCCCAAGGTGTTGGGGGTGGGGGGAGGAACCAGGGATCTCAGCAAAGGGTACGGAGCGGTTCTAACCTAATCCCCCATGTCCCAGCACCCGTGCCAGGAGCAGCCCCCTCGCTTCATGATGAAGTGAGAGAGGCAGAGGCTGGGCGGTTGCAGACCCTGGAGAGGGAGAATCGGGAGCTTCGGGCCCTGCTGCAGGGGCTCC
The DNA here is from genome assembly GCA_003697995.1 of Taxidea taxus jeffersonii. Lineage (NCBI taxonomy): Eukaryota > Metazoa > Chordata > Mammalia > Carnivora > Mustelidae > Taxidea > Taxidea taxus. Next base: position 8,949 of record RCUC01158036.1, on the reverse strand, counting down.
GGGGGCAGCCTGAGGGCCAGGTGAGTCCCCTCCCCCACCCATCCTAGCTGGTCCTTCCTTGCCTCCTCCTGGGGGCTTGACCCTTCCTCTCCTGTGCCCTCAGCACCCCCTGGTGGAGGAGCGGAGCGAGGACTCCTTGGTTCCAGAGCTGCATGCGGCTCCCCAGACTTGCCTGGCCTCAGACATGCGACCCCAGGGTTTGGCTGGCCAGGTGGGGGGTGAAGGCGCCAAGGCCTCCTCAGGCCCGGCTTCCCCAGCACCAGACTCGGCCCTTGAGAGAGTAGCTGTGCTTCCCCAGGCTTCTGACTCAGACCCACAGGTGATACAAAGGCCCCTCCTGATGGCTGCCACGGCCCCCCAGACCTCAGACTTGATCCTCCAGGAATCAGGCCACTTTGGAGCAACACAGGAGCCCCTGGAGAAGGCTAGCCATGGAGCCCTCCTCCAGACTCCCAGCACTATGGTCTCCCCTCAAGGTCCAGGGGTAGAAACTCAGGCCGAGCTGTTGGGAGGAGAGACTGGAGAGTCTGGGCCCAAAGCTCAGGTGCTGAGACAGGAGGGCCCTGCAAGCAAGCCTGGACCCTCAGAGCCCAGCCTCCCTGCGCAGCTGGAGGAGCAGGAGACCCTGGGCCAAGGGTTGGACCTACCCCAAGGGCAGAGAGAGGCCAGAGAGCATGAACAGAAGCTGGAGGGGACGGTTGGGGACCCAGGCCAGCAAAATCCCCAGCAGAAGCCAGAAGGGGGCCTGGAGGCCCAGACCTGGGAAGGGCCCATCCCAGGGGAGATCCTGGCTAGTGGTGTCCCCGAACAGGAGGCCATGAGGGAGGAGGTGACAAAGCTCAGGAGAGAGGCCGAGGCCCTTCGAGCGGAGCTAGAGGCTCAGGCCCGGAGGCTTGAGGCCCGAGGCATGGAGGCTGCCCGCCTCTCTGAGGAGCTGGCTCAGGCACGGAGGGCAGAGACGGAGGCCCATCAGGAGGTGGAGGCCCAGGCCCGGGAGCAGGCTCGACTGCGGGAGGCAGTGGAGGCAGCCAGCCGGGAGCTGGAGGCCATGTCGCGGGAACGGGAGGCGCTGGTGGAGGCCCTGGCAGCTGCAGGCCGAGAGCGGAGGCAGTGGGAGCGCGAGGGGCCCAGACTGAGGGCCCAGGCGGAGGCAGCTGAGGAGCGGCTGCAAGTGCTGGAGAGTGATGGCCGCCGGCACCTGCAGGAGGCCGAGAGGGAGAGTCAGGCCCTCAAGGAGGTAGGTCGGGGCTCACAGTCTGGGGTGGGAAGTAGGGTTCTGGCCAGTTGCTGGGGTTTGGGTTATCAATTCCATCAGTGGCCCCAGAGTGCTCGGTACCTACCGGGGCTGGGGAGAGAAAGGCAAAGTCCACCCCTGCCTTCCAAGAGGTGCTGGACCCAGGACACAGGACTGATGTCCCCTCCCTCTGGTTGGTGGGCTGTAGAGGGAATAAGAGTGTGGGTACGGAGCCAGACCGCCTGGGGTTCAGTCCTGGCTCTCCGACAGTGGGAGCCGACTCCCCTCCACCCTATTCCTCCTTCCATAAAATGGGGGCACTCTTCATCGCTGTCTCCGGTCTTTCGGGAGACCAAGGGAGATAACTGTGTGATGAGCCTAGTTCATGCTGGCAAAGGCTCAAGACATGTTAATTATATTTTTAAAAGATCTATTTATTTGTTTTTATTTTTGAGAGAAGGGGGAAAGGAGCAGGGGTTGAGGGAAGGAGTGACTCTCAAGCAGACTCCAACATGGGGCTCAAACCCACAACCCTGAGATCATGACGTGAGCCGAAATCAAGAGTCGGCTGATTCACTGACTGAGCCATTTGGGCGCCCCAAGACATGTTGATTATTATTAATATTATTTTTAAGATTTAAAAATTTATTTTAGAGGAAGGTAGAGAGTGAGTGCAGGGGGAGGGGCAGAGGAAGAGGGAGACAAGTAGACTGCCTGCTGAGCAGGGATCCTGACCTGGGGCTCGATCCCAGGATTCTAAGATTATGACCTGGGCTGAAATCAAGAGTCAGACACTCAATCAGCTGAGCCACTCAGGTGCCCCCCAAGACCTGTTGCAAAGGGTGCAGGAGGCCATGGGAGAGGGAGCTGATGCTGGGGTGGAGGCAAGGAGGCTTCGGAGAAGGTTCTGAGGAATGGTCTGGCTCCCACTAGGTGGGAAGGCCACTTCTGTAGAAGGAACAGCATGTGCAGAGACCTAAAGGCATTAAGGATGCTCAGGCGCCTGGCAGGTGGGGGTTCACCAGCAGGTTCATATTGGGCAGGGCCTCATCTACCTTTCAAGCCAAGGAAGGAGTTGTGGTGGTTCTTGGGAGGGAAATGACCTCAATGACCTTTACATGAGGGCCATGACCTTTAAACCCAGCAGGGTGTTGAAGGGGGGCCAAGTCGTGAGGTCCTCCTATTGGGAGGCCCCTCAGGGGAAGCGGAGGAGACTAGGAGGCAATGGGAAGGGTGTTCAGGCCTGGGCCTCCGTGCTGCAGGGGTGGGGTGTGCACACTATGAATCGAATCTTCCAGCTGAGCAGTTTCCAGCCTCATCCCTGTTGTCCAGATGAGGACCCTGAGATTCAGAAAGAAGGGGTCATTTGCTGAGAGCCCCCTCAGGCGGAGAGGAGCTGGGACACACTGTTGGGTTGACCCAGGGTGAGGTGTCAGGCAGGGCAGGGCTGGGAAGTGGGAGAATGGGGGTGCGGGTGGGAAGGTAGGTGGAGAGGAGGTCTCTGGGGTTCACTCTAGGATGTGACTGAGCCATGGTGTCAGGCAGACCTGGCTTCTGGCCCAGATCTCCTACCAGCCGGCTGTGCTGTTAGGAGCACGTTCCTTAACCTGTCTTGTGTCCTGGGAAGCTCGAATTCAGATGACCTGCCTTCCAGGCGAATGTGGAGAGCTGGGGGCAGCTGGGGAGTGGGAATGCCAGCAGGTGGGCAGGGCAGGTGAGGGTAAGGCATGCTCCAAGGACTGAGCGCTGGAAGAGCCTGAGGACAAAGGGGAATTTTGTGAGATTTCCTGGGCAGAGCCGTTCCTGGTGATGACTGGGTGTGGTGTAGGCGGAGGTGGCTAGACCCGGGGAGGTCAGGGAACCTGAGCCAGGCGGCCCGTCCCTGTGCGCTGGGTCGAGGGCAGGAGGCGCAGTGGGGGCGGGGTGCTGAGGGCCTGGAAGGGGCCAGTTCTGGGGTCTGGCCCGAGGTTAAAGTCTCTTCATGGGGACCACTGTTCTTTATACCCTTAGCCCTTGGGCTCTCCTGGTTGTGGGCCAACAGGCAGCAGGGCCTCATGGGACTTGCAGTTTTTCCAGTGAGAGGCAGTGGCCAAGGGTGTTCAGAAGGACAGTGGCCCTGGGGGAGACTCAGTGGGGTTGCAAACCCAGGAAGATCAGGGCAGCAGCGGTAGACTTGGTGTCCAGAGACACGCTTTGGTAGGCAGCTGGTCTGAGTTGGCCCTGGCTTGTGGTTTCATCCTGCCAGGGCCCCCGCATCTCAGAATGGTTTGATCTATCTCTGCATCCCACTCTGCCCCCTTCCACAATGGTGCGGCCCAACCGCCACAGGACTCTTGGCCTGGCCCGCAGCATCTCTCCCCACCCACTGGCCCCCTCATGGTTGGGCCTGACAGTTCACCCAGTTCCTGTCCTTTGTCCCCATTCCTCTGTGGCCCAGGGCACTCTTCCTATCTGCCTCTTCCAAATCCCTCTTTCCCTCACGTGGCCAGCATGGCCTCATCACGTAGGACACGGCTCACTGCCATTGGGCGCACGAGGAACCGTGGGCTCAGAGAGGTAAAGACACTTGCCTGGCGAGTGTCTCTGACTCCTGGACCAGGGGCCTCCTTCCCCCACCGCCAAGCTTACATCCCAGCTCTTCTGTAGTCACTGCAAAGTGGCCAGGCTTTGTTCCCATTTTATAGATGGAGGAGTAGAAGGCCAAAGGGTTAAAGATCTTGGCCCAGGGTGGGGCGCCTGGCTTGCTCCATCAGTAGAGGACGGGACTCTAGATCTCAGGGTCGTGGGAACCTACTTAAAAAGATCTTTGCCTAGGGTGATGGAGGAAAGACGGAAAGCTAGGTCTCCAGAGGCCATCTGGCCCTCCCTGGGGAACGATGGGGGAGGATGGGGGAAGGTGGTGGTCTTCCCTTCCTGCTCTGAGCCTGCTGTGCCTGCCCTCAGGAGCTGGAGAAGGCCGTGGTGCGGGGCCGGGAGCTGGGCGCGCGGCTGGAGCATCTGCAGAGTGAGCTGAAGCAGGCGGCCCTGGAGCGCCAGGAATTTCTGCGGGAGCAAGAGTTCCAGCACCAGAGGTGGGGGTGTGGCCCCAGGGCAGAGAGAGGGCAGCCAGGGCAGGGGTCGGGGTTGGTGCCATGGCTTCTCCCGACAGGTACCAGGGCCTGGAGCAGCGGCTCGAAGCTGAGCTGCAGGCGGCGGCCACCAGCAAGGAGGAGGCCCTGAGGGAGCTCAAGACGAGGGCTCTGCAGCTGGAAGAGGAGCTGGTCCAGGTGAGGCGTGCGGGCCCCAGGGGGGAGGGAAGGGTGAGCCCGCAGCCCCGACCTACCCCGCCCTCCATCCTGCCTGCCCACGTCCAGGGCTTCGGGTGCTTCGGTCCCTCCAGCCCCGTGCTGGTCTTGCCCCTTGATTTTTGGCTCATTGCTTGCCTTGTGCCCCATTTGGGGGCGTCTCGGAGAGCGCCCCGTGCTGGGGGTCAGGCAGACTCTGCCCAGGCCCTTGAGTCTTCTGGGGCCCTGGAGCCTTGTTTCCCTCATTCCTCCCGCGGACATACCCCAGCAGCTCTGCTTGGTGCCGGCTGTGTTTCTCCAGGGCCTCACCGCTTTGGAGTAAGCTCGGTTACTGCCCTTGTTCTTGGCCGGCCATCGTTTCTGAGGCTCCCAGCTCAGGGCTCAGCTCTGGGGTGTGGTGAGGCCCAAGAGCAGACAACAGCAACACAGGTCCCCATAAAACGGGGTGTCAGGTGACAGCGGGCCCCCAGCAGAGCCCCTGGTGGGTGCATGTAGGCTTGCCTGGGGGGAAAGTGGTTTTGAAACCTGGGCCCAGAGGAAAAGCAGGGTGGAGAGAGGCTGGAAAATGCTGTAGAACTGAGGACATGGAGCAGGGCAGATGCAGAGTGACAGATGGACCTTCGGGAGCCAGGAGCGCGGGGCTGGGGGGACCCATGATGGAGGGATGGGGCAGGGGCACGGCCGAAGGGGTGAGGGTCCCCTGGGTTAGGTCCCTGCACCATCCTCAGGCCTCCTCCGTGCTCCTGCGTGACCTCCCAGGGCCTCTCCTTACAGCTGCGCCAGGGCCCCGAGGGGCTGGGGTCAGATGGGCACGCTGAGCCGAGGACTCCGGGAGCCCAGAGTGGGCGGCTCATCGAGGTGGAGCGCAGTGTGAGTATCGCCTGTGGCAGGCACGGGAAGGGGGGTTTGGCCCAGTGGCCTGGCCCCTGCTGACCCACCACTCCCTTCTGGGCAGAATGCGACGCTGGTGGCTGAGAAGGTGGCTCTGCAGGGGCAGCTGCAGCACCTGGAGGGACAGCTGGGGAGCCTGCAGGGGCGTGCCCAGGAGCTCCTGCTGCAGAGCCAGCGCGCCCAGGAGTACAGCAGCCGCCTGCAGGTGGGTGGCGGTCTGGGTGCCCTGTCCCCTGCCCTAGCTAACGCTCCCTTTCCTCTGCCACCTACCGTGTTCTCTGCCCTAGCTCCCAGCCTACTGCCCTTCCTGTTCCCTTGTGCCTGACCTCTGAACACCCCATTCGGCACCCCTTTTCCCTGCTCCTGTTCCCTTGTACTTGCCCCTTCTGCCCTGGTCTTCCCCCTTCCCCTCACCTCTGTGGTTTTGCTCAGCTCCATCCTTCTCAACAGCCAGCCCTTAGTCCCTACCGCTTTGCCTGCCCTTACCCTGCCCCGGCTGCCCCACCCCTGCCTCTTGCCCTCCCCTCCACGGCCTGGCACCAGCACCCATCTCCGTGATACCACTCCTCTCTCCTTGCCCACTAACCCTGCCTCTGCTTTCTGTTCCCTGTCGCCCCCGCTCCAGCGCTCTGCCTTGGTAGTCCTCTCTTGGATCCTCTGCCCTGACCCTTGCCTTTTGCGCCCAGTCCCTTACCTCTTTCGGAACTGGGATCACACCCGCTCCTCTGTCTAGGCTGAGAAGTCTGTGCTGGAGATGCAGGGGCAGGAGCTGCACCGGAAGCTGGGGGTGCTAGAGGAGGAGGTGCGGGTGGCGCGGCAGTCCCAGGAGGAGACCCGGGGGCAGCAGCAGGCTCTGCTTCGCGATCATGAGGCCCTGGCCCAGCTGCAGCGGCGGCAGGAGGCCGAGCTAGAGGGACTGCTGGTGCGGCATCGTGACCTCAAGGCTAACATGCGGGCCCTGGAGCTGGCCCACCGGGAGCTGCAGGGCCGGTGAGCCTCCCCCAGACTCCCGGCTTCTCTCCCCAGCAACTCAGCCTGTGTGGAGCAGACTCCCTCGGTGGGTCTGACCGCCTCCTGCTCCCCCTGCCCGGAAGCACTACCACTCAACACAGCCACTTCTGCTGCTCTGGCCTCACGTGTGGCTGGGCTCCGGGCTGAGCTCACCCCGAGGCTCGTTCATCATGGGCAGTAGTGGGCACCCTGCCCAGCGTTCTGCTCCTTGGCTTTGTTTGGGGGCCAGTGCTTAGGAGAGGGCGGACCCCAGAGAGTCCGGCCGCCCGCTTGCCCGGGCCCCAGGTCTCTGCAGTTCTCTCGGTCCCTGTGCATCCCAGGCACGAGCAGCTGCAGGCCCAGAGGGCCAGCGTGGAGGCGCAGGAAATGGCCTTGCTGGCAGAGCGAGAACGCCTGATGCAAGACGGGCATCGGCAGCGCGGCCTGGAGGAGGAGCTGCGGAGGCTGCAGAGCGAGCATGACAGGTACCAGCCCCGGCACGGGCCCCGCCGCTCTCGGGCCAGGTCTCTGTTCCTGTCTGTGAAGTGGCTTGATGGTGAGTTAGTCACCATCCCTGTGGGGTCCCGCTTAGGCTCCTCTCCCCCAGCAGGGCTCTTCTGGCCCCCCGGGGGGGCCTGGGAGGGGAACCGAGTGCCCTCGGAGAGCAGCTCTTCTGGGTTCTGCAGGGCTCAGAAGCTGCTGGCCGAGGTGTCTCGGGAGCGGGGTGAGCTGCAGGGGGAACGCGGGGAACTGCGGGGCCGGCTGGCGCGGCTGGAGCTGGAGCGGGCCCAGCTGGAGGTGCAGAGCCAGCGTCTGCGCGAGTCCAACCAGCAGCTAGACCTCAGCGCCTGCCGGCTGACCACGCAGTGTGAGGTGTGGTGAGGGGTGGGCGGCGGCCTGCTGGGGGCTGGGGAGTGGTCCGTGGGGGGTTGGGGCAGGAAGGGGGGGAATGGAAGGTAGCCAGGGCAGGGAGGGGGGGGATGGAAGGTAGCCATCTGGAGCCCCATTAAATCCCCCACCTGCCCCACTGTCTGCAACGCCCCCCCCCCCCCCCCCCCCCCCCCCCCCCCCCCCCCCCAGCTGTTGACAGAGCTTCGGAGCGCCCAGGAAGAGGAGAACCGGCAGCTGCTCGCTGAGGTTCAGGCCCTGAGCCGGGAGAACCGGGAGCTCCTGGAGCGCAGCCTGGAGAGCCGGGACCACCTGCACCGCGAGCAGCGCGAGTACCTGTGAGCAGGCTGTGGGGGGCCCAGCTCGGCTGCCCGGAGCAGGGGCGGGTCCCAGAGACCCCTGTGCCTGCTCATGGGGAGATGCCCAGGGAAAGGGCTGGGGCTGACCACCTGGAACTCAGGACAGCAGCGGTTCGCCAACAGCCGACTAGCCCTGGTGTCCTAAGCCTCCCTCCTGCCTGGCCTCATGCCTGCGTCCTCCCTCTTCATGCTCGCAGGGACCAGCTCAATGCATTGCGCCGTGAGAAGCAGAAGCTGGTGGAGAAGATCATGGACCAGTACCGAGTGCTGGAGCCCGGGCCCCTGCCCCGGATCAAGTGAGGGGCCTGTCCACCCCCTGGAGCCGGGGATCCTCCCAACCTCTGCCCCTGCCCTGCCCGCTCCAGGCCCCGATGAGGGTTTGCCTGGCCTTTGCCATCCCCAACGTGGCCCTCTTGTCCCTCCTTCCTCCCTGGCCTTACCCCCTCTTGTGCCCTCTTGCCCCCAGGAAGGGCAGCTGGTTGGCAGACAAGGTGAAGAGGCTGATGCGGCCCCGGCGGGAGGGGGGCCCCCATGGGGGGCCACGCCTGGGGGCCGATGGGGCTGGCAGCACCGAGAGCCTGGGGGGCCCCCCAGAGACGGAGCTCTCCGAGGGCAGGGAGGCAGATGGGACAGGTGGGTCTGGGGGCCAGGTGACCAGGATGGTCCCTATCCCATGTCTCCTATCCCGACCCTGGTGCTTGCCAATGCCCTTGGTCTCTCCCTTCATCTTGTGTACCCTGCTGGCCTTCCCTAATTGCAAGCCCCTCAGCTCGTACCTCCCTCCTGCCAGCGCTGCCACCCACCTGTGTCCTGCCTGTCTGCAGCGGTGTTTAGGACCTCAGAGCAGCAGGGGACTTTAGCAAGAGGTCATTTATCCCAGGCCCAGGGAGGGGACGTGCCTTGCCCAAGGTCACACAGTGGGTTAGTGTCAGAGCCAGCTCAGGCCAGCCTCCTGTTGCCGCCCTCCTTCACCCAGACCTCACCCCTGCCTCTTGCAGCCTCCTCTCCTTGCCCTTTTGCAGCGTGTCCCCCCTCCCTGCTCCTCCGCTCTGCCCAGCCCCTCCCTGCACAGCTCCACACCCTCCCTCCGTATACCTTTGCAGGATCCCCTTCCCCGGCACCCATGCGCCGGGCCCAGAGCTCCCTCTGCCTGCGGGATGAGACCCTGGCAGGGGGGCGGCGGCGGAAACTCAGCTCACGATTCCCGGTGGGGCGAAGCTCTGAGTCGTTCAGCCCCGGGGACACCCCCAGGCAGCGATTCCGACAGCGCAGGCCGGGCCCCCTGGGCGCGCCCACCTCCCAT
>ML108815.1:2001-80816 GCA_003697995.1 Taxidea taxus jeffersonii | reverse complement strand
TTTTTTTTTTAATTTTTAATTTAAGTTACCATGCAGTAAAATGTACACTTTTCGCCAAACAGTTCTGTGAGTTTTGACAAGTTAATAATCAGGAACCAACCACAATTGAGACTCAGAATAGTTCCATTCACCCCCTAAATTTCCCTCAGGCTGACCCTTTGTGGTCAGTATCGTCCTCCTACCCACGTCCCTGACAATGCGTCCTCCGTCCCTCAAGTGTTGTCTTAAAAAATAATAATAAATAAAAAATAAAGTTTTGCCTTTGCAGGAATATCATATAAGTGGAATCATCATACAGTACATAACCTTTTGAGATGTGCTTCTTTCATTTAACATAATGCATTTGAAATTCATCTGAATCAACATTTCAGTTCTTTTTATTACTTTATATTCCATTTAATGGTGTGCTGTGATTTATCCATTCACCGTTTGAAGGGCAGTCTCTGGCAATTATGAGTTATGATGCTATACACACCAGCATACAGATTCTTGATCAATCTAAAATTTTTTTCACTTGGGAGTAGCAATGTGGATTTTGATGCTATTAGAATGGTCCTGTCTGGGGGCGCCTGGGTGGCTCAGTGGGTTAAAGCCTCTGCCTTCGGCTCAGGTCATGATCTCAGGGTCCTGGGATAGAGCCACACATCAGGCTTCCTTCTCAGCAGGGAGCCTGCTTCCTCCTCTCTCTCTGCCTCTCTGTCTGCTTGTGATTTCTGTCTGTCAAATAAATAAATGAAATCTTAAAAAAAAAAAAACTACTTAAAAAAAAAAAAAGAAAAGAATGGTCCTGTCTGTGTAATTCCTATTTTTAGTTGCTCACTGCTAGTATATAAAAATACATTTGGTTTTTGGATACTACTTCATATCCTGTGACCTGGTTAAATTTACTTGTTAGGTCTAGGAACTATCTTGTAGATTCCTTCTAAGCACTGTTTTAGTTGGATTCCACAAACTTTGATATTTTAAATTTTTTTCATTCAGTTCAAAATATCCTCTGATTTTCTTGTGACTTCTATGACTCATAGATTATTTAGAAATGTACTTTTTTTTTCATTTTTATTTAATCTTTTTTTAACTTTATTTAAGCTTTATTTAAACATATAATGTAACCCCACCACCCTCTCCCAACCCCTCTTCCCCCCACCCACCTCAGTTTGTTTTATGACATTAAGAGTCTCTTTTGGTTTGTCTCCCTCCCGATCCCATCTTGTTTCATTTTTACTTTTCCTACCACCTTAACTCCCACCCCCGTTGCATCTCCACTTCCTCATATCAGGGAGATCATGTGGTAGTTGTCTTTCTCCAGTTGACTTATTTCGCTAAGCATAATACGCTCTAGTTCCATCCATGTCGTCGCAAATGGTAAGATTTCATTTCTTTTGATGGCTGCATAGTATTCCATCGTATATATATACCACCTCTTCTTTATCCATTCATCTGTTGATGGACATCTAGGTTCTTTCCATAACTTGGCTATTGTGGACATTGCTGCTATAAACATTCGGGTACACGTGCCCCTTTGGATCACTACGTTTGTATCTTTAGGATAAATACCCAGTTGTGCAATTGCTGGGTCATAAGGTAGCTCTATTTTCAATTTTTTGAGGAACCTCTATGCTGTTTTCCAGAGTGGTTGCACCAGCTTGCATTCCCACCAACAGTGTAGGAGGGCTCCCCTTTCTCCACGTCCTCGCCAGCATCTGTCATTTCCTGACTTGTTCATTTTAGCCATTCTGACTGGTGTGAGGTGGTATCTCATTGTGGTTTTGATTTGTATTTCCCTGATGCCCAGTGATGTGGAGCACTTTTTCATGTGTCTGTTGGCCATCTGGATGTCTTCTTTGCAGAAATGTCTGTTCATGTCCTCTGCCCATTTCTTGATTGGATTATTTGTTCTTTGGGTGTTGAGTTTGCTAAGCTCTTTGTAGATTTTGGATACTAGCCCTTTATCTGATATGTCATTTGCAAATATCTTTTCCCACTCTGTCAGTTGTCTTTTGGTTTTGTTGACTGTTTCCTTTGCTGTGCAAAAGCTTTTGATCTTGATGAAGTCCCAATAGTTCATTTTTTCCCTTGCTTCCCTTGCCTTTGGCATTGTTCCTAGGAAGAAGTTGCTGCGGCTGAGGTCGAAGAGGTTGCTGCCTGTGTTCTCCTCAAGGATTTTGATGGATTCCTTTCTCACATTGAGGTCCTTCATCCATTTTGAGTCTATTTTCGTGTGTGGTGTAAGGAAATGGTCCAATTTCATTTTTCTGCATGTGGCTGTCCAATTTTCCCAACACCATTTGTTGAAGAGGCTATCTTTTTTCCATTGGATGTTCTTTCCTGCTTTGTCCAAGATTAGTTGACCATAGAGTTGAGGGTCTATTTCTGGGCTCTCTGTTCTGTTCCATTGATCTATGTGTCTGTTTTTGTGCCAGTACCATACTGTCTTAATGATGACAGCTTTGTAGTAGAGCTTGAAGTCGGGAATTGTGATGCCACCAACTTTGGTTTTCTTTTTCAATATTCCTTTGGCTATTCGAGGTCTTTTCTGGTTCCATATAAATTTTAGGATTATTTGTTCCATTTCTTTGAAAAAATTGGATGGAATTTTGATAGGCATTGCATTAAATGTGTAGATAGCTTTAGGTAGCATAAACATTTTCACAATATTTATTCTTCCAATCCATGAGCATGGAACATTTTTCCATTTCTTTGTGTCTTCCTCAATTTCTTTCATGAGTACTTTATAGTTCTCGGAGTATAGATTCTTTGCCTCTTTCGTTAGGTTTATTCCTAGGTATCTTATGGTTTTGGGTGTAATTGTAAATGGGATTGACTCCTTAATTTCTCTTTCTTCTGTCTTGTTGTTGGTGTAAAGAAATGCAACTGATTTCTGTGCATTGATTTTATATCCTGACACTTTACTGAATTCCTGTACAAGCTCTAGCAGTTTTGGAGTGGAGCCTTTTGGGTTTTCCACATATAGTATCATATCATCTGCAAAGAGCGATAGTTTGACTTCTTCTTTGCCGATTTGGATGCCTTTAATTTCTTTTTGTTGTCTGATTGCTGAGGCTAGGACTTCTAGTACTATGTTGAATAGCAGTGGTGATAGTGGACATCCCTGCCGTGTTCCTGACCTTAACGGAAAAGCTCTCAGTTTTTCTCCATTGAGAATGATACTTGCCGTGGGTTTTTCATAGATGGCTTTGATAATATTGAGGTATGTGCCTTAGAAATGTACTTTTTAATTTCAAAGTGTTTTAGTGTTTTCCAGATGTCTTACTGTAATTGATTATTGGTTTAATTTCATCATGACCAGAAAATGTACTTTGCAGAATTTTATTATCTCGTTTGTTAATGTTTGTTTTATGACTCAAAATATGACCCAGTTTGATGAATGCCCCATGTGCATTTGAAAAGAATGTGTATTCTATTGTTTTGGATGGAATTTTTTTTTAAAAGATTTTATTTATTTATTTGAGAGAGAGAGAGCATGAGCAGGGGGAGGGGCAGAGGGAGAAACAGATTCCCCACCAAGCAGGGAACCTGATTCGGAGCTCTATCGCTAGACTCTGGGATCATCACCTGAGCCAAAGGCAGACACTTACCCAACTGAGCCACCCAGGCACCCAGGTGGAATGTTTTCTAAATCTCAATTAGATCGAGTTGATTTATAATGTTCACATCTTGTATATTTCGCTGATTTTCTGCACTAGAAATTATTGATTATTGAGAGAAGACTGTTGAAATCTCCAAGAATAATTATGAGCTTTCTTTTTCATTCTATCATGATTTGCTCCACAGATTTTAAAGCTCTTTCATTGTGCATGCACATTTAGGAATGGTGTGTCTTCTTACTGAATTGGTTCTTTTACTATTATTAGTGTTCTTTTTGATTTCTTTTTCTGAAATCTACTTTCTCTATATTAATATAGCTGCTCCAATTTCTTTTGACCAACATTTTCATAGTATACCTTCTTTTTCCTTCTGCTTTTAATCTGTCATTATATTCTTTATTTTTTGTATCTGTTAGAGCTTTTATTTTTTTCCCTTTTTCTTTTATTTTTTCAGTGTTCCAAGATTCATTGTTTATGCACCACACTCAGTGCTCCGTGCAATATATGTTCTCCTTAACATCCACCACCAATCTCGCCCATCCTCCCACCCCGCTCTCCTTGAAAACTCTCAGTTTGTTTCTCAGAGTCCACAGTCTCTCCTGCTTTGTCTCCCCCACTGATTCACCCCACTTCATTCTTCCTTTCCTTCTCCTAATGTCCTCCGTGTTACTCCTTATGCTCCACAAATAAGTGAAACCATATGATAATTGACTTTCTCTGCTTGACTTATTTCACTCAGCATAATCTCCTCCAGTCCCATCCCTGTTGATACAAAAGTTGGGTATTCATCCTTTCTGATGGAAGCATAATACTCCATTGTGTATATGGACCACATCTTCTTTATCCATTCGTCTTTTGAAGGTCATCTTGGCTCTTCCAATAGTTTGGCAACTGTGGCCATTGCCGCCAGGAACATTGGGGTACAGATGGCCCTTCTTTTCACTACATCTGTATCTTTGGGGTAAATACCCAGTAGTGCAGTTGTAGGGTCATAGGGTAGCTCTATTTTTAAATTTTTGAGGAATCTCCACACTGTTTTCCAAAGTGGCTGCACCAACTTGCATTCCCACCAATGGTGTAGGAGGGTTCCCCTTTCTCCACATCCTCTCCATCACTTGTTGTTTCCTGTCCTGTTAATTTTGGCCATTCTAACTGGTGTAAGGTGGCATCTCAATGTGGTTTTGATTTGAATTTCCCTGATGGCTAATGATGATGCACATTTTTTCATGTGTCTGTTAGCCATTTGTGTATTCTCTGGAGAAGTGTCTGTTCATGTCTTCTGCCCACTTTTTGACATGATTATCTGTTTTGTGTGTGTTGAGTTTGAGGAGTTCTTTATAGATCTTGGATATCAGCCCTTTGTCTGTATTGTCATTTGTGAATATCTTCTCTTATTCTGTGGGTTGCCTCTTTGTTTTGTTGACTGTTTCCTTTGCTGTGAAGAAGCATGATATGTCCTTATATTTTATTTTTTTAAAGATTTTATTTATTTATTTGACAGTGAGAGAGATCACAAGTAGGCAGAGAAGCAGGCAGAGAGGGGGGAAGCAGGCTCCCTGCTGAGCAGAGAGCCCAATGCAGGGCTCGATCCCACGACCCTGAGACCATGACCTGAGCTGAAGGCAGAGGCTTAACCCACTGAGCCACCCAGGTGCCCCTGATATGTCTTTAAATACAGCATATATTTGGGTCTTGTGTTTTCAATTCTATCTGACAATCTCTTTTAGTTGGTATAAAATAGGTCATTTACATTTAGTGCTAATTGATATGGTTGGATTTCGGCCTCCCATCATATATATATACATTATATATAATGTATATGTATATACATATACATATATATACATATATATATATATGATTTTTTTTCTTTCTCATTGTGTTTTGTTCCTCTGCTCCCTCTTTTGTACATCCTTTTGGATTATTTGAATATTTTTAGTAGTTCCTTTTAATTTATCTATTTTTTGTCCATTTCTCTTCATATTATTTTATAGTGGTTGCTCTAGGGATTATGGTATACATTCCTAACTTTTAATGGTCTATTTAGATTAATATTTTAACAATTTAAGTAAAATATACAAATTTTATAAGCATCTAAGTCCATTTACCCTCTCTCTCTCAAAGATTTTATTTATTTATTTATTTATTTATTTATTTATTTATAGAGTGTGGGTTGGGGGAGGGGTAGAGGGGTGGGAGAGGGAGAGAATCTCCAGCAAATTCTACGCTGAGTGCAAAGCCTTAAAACAGGGGTCAATCTCACAATCATAAGATCATGACCTGAGTTGAAACCAATGTTGGATGCTTAACAGACTGAGCCACCCAGGCGCCTCCCTCCTCTCTCTTATATTATAGTTGTCCATATGCATTACACCTCTATTCACTGAAAATTCTACCAGACAATGCTATAATTTTTTTTCATTCAGTGGTATACATATTTTAGAGAAATTAAGAAAATAGTATATTGTATTTATTCAGATCTATACCACTTCTATTGTTCTTCCTTCATTCCTAAAGGAATTCCTGCAGTACCAAGTTTCTCTGTGGCATCACTTCTCTTCAGCTGGCAGAACCTCCTTCAGTACTTGTTTTTGAGCAAGTGTCCTGACAACAAATTCTCGCAGTCTTCCTTCATCTCAGAATGTCTTTGTTTTGCTGTCATTCCTAAAGAATATCTGCACTGAGTATAGAACATTGTTCTGCTGTCTTTTGTCTTCTGTAGGTTCTGGTGATGAATCCACAGTCATTCCAATTGTTCCCTGTACAAGGGGTCACTTTTCTCTGACTGCTATCAAGATCTTTCCTCTATCTTTGGTTTTTACCAGTTTATTATGCTGTATCTCAGCCTGTGTTCCTTGAGTTTATCCTGTTTGATGGGTCACAGAGCTTCTTGGACCTGTAGATTTGTATCTTTCACCAAATTTGTGAAGTTTTTAGTCACTATTTCTTAAGATATTTTTCCATACCAGTCTATTTCTCTTCCCTTCCTGGACCTCCAGTGACACAAATATTAGATATTTTGATGTTATTTTAGAGGTCCCCGGGGCTCTGTTTGATTGTTTATAACTAACCTTTCTTTTAGTTTTTCAAATTAAATAATTTCCTTTGATTTATCTTTGAGTTTACTGACTCCTTCCTCTGTCATCTCCATTCTGTTTTCTTCCAGATGTTGTATTTTTCAGTTCTAAAGTTTACATTCCTTTATATGGTTTTTGTTTTTCTGCTGAGACTATCTTCCCAGTCATCTGAAGTGTACTTACCTTTACCCCATGGAGCAGAGTTATAATACCCACATTAAAGCCTCTGTTAATTCCAATATTGGGGTCAACTCAGCATTGGTGTCTGTCGATTTTCTTTTCTCTTGAGGATTGGTTACATACATACTCCTGACTCTTCATATGCCAAAGAGTGTTTGGCATTTTGATGATTTTGTTGTGAGACTCTGTGTCCTATTAAAATTCTCTGAAGAACACTGACTTGTTGTTTAGCTGGCAGTTCCCTGGCTAGGTTACTACCACAAGTTCTATTTTGCCTTTTGTGAATGGTGATTTCAATGCCACTTAAGTTTTTAAAATCTTTGCTGTGTTCCTTGGTGTCTGTTTCATGCATGTAGCACTTAGAGGGTAGGCTGGGGTGCAAGCAGCTGTTTATGTTTGTAATTTAGTTCTCAAAGTCTTTGCTGTGTTGATCTGGGTCTCTCCTGCATGTGCACAGCCCTAGGGCAAGCCTAAGGACTCATGCCCATATAGACTCATGCCCAATAGAATTAAGAGATCCCCTTCACTGGCTCTCTCCTATAATCCCCTGATCACTCTTTGGCTCCCAGGGGCCCCTTTCTCAGTCCTGTGGCCAAAAATCAAGACTTTCCCTCTGAATTATTACTATGCTCTCTGCTACCTTATAGATCTGAGATGGGGTTGCTCTCAGTCCTTTCTCCTTTTTCTCTGGAAAAAACAAACAAAACAAAACAAAAAACAGAGCTGCACAATTGTTGTTTTTTAAGATTTTATTTATTTATTTGACAGAGAGAGAGGGAGAAAGGGATCACAAGCAGGGGTGAGGGAGAAGCAAGCTTCCTGCTGAGTAGGGAGCCCGGTGCTCTGCGGGGACCTGAGCTCAAGACAGACACTTAATGACTGAGCCCCCAGGTGCCCCAGAGCTGCACAGTTTTATGACCAGAGCTGCCCTCAGGTCAAAGGTAGCAAAGAAACGAGGAAAAACGAGAAACTTACCACTTACTCTCCCGAATCTTCAGATTTAATTTCCCTACCAGTCCACCTCCTTGTTTAACTGTCACAATTCTCAAATAGTTGTTCTTTGTACTTTGACTTCTTCCCTTTAGGGTGTTTCATTTGCTAAGAGGGCTTAATAGTCACTGGAGTGGAGGCTTTATCTAAATAATAATCCTGTTGGACTGAAAATTGCTCTTCTCCCTTTTTCTTCATGATGTCTCCATGTTACATTTTGTGAAAATCCTCAAATAATAACATTTGCATTTGGAACACAAATGAGTAAACTGCACACAAATTCACCTCTTTTGCCCAGTTTGTAGACCAGATTAAGCTTCTAAAGAGGGGTGCTCATGAAAACATGTTGCCTGCATGATCAGTTTTTTAAAGGCCTGGAGAATGCATCTGTTGATCTTTTGACCTTAGCAAGGTCAGTCTCATGTTTATTCTGCCTCCTGTTTCCCCCACGCACCCCACAACCCCTGTTTGGTTGGCCTGCATATATGAAGCAACATAATTTTATTAGTGTGAATCAAAATGCCTTTTAGAGAACAGTGTTTGCCTGCATTAGAATATAATTACATGACAACAGGAGATCCCACTTCCAAGAAATACAGCTCCTGAGTTTTTACGTGAGGTTTTTATTAGTCTTTATAGTGGACTAGGGTTGGAGGCCCATTCCTTTAGTTCTTCTCCCTGTAAGCAGGCTGATTGTGTTCATTGTTTGGGGGAGCCAAGGTCTTTATGGGGTAAAATAGACTCACTGGTTTGAAAATGTGAAATGTCAGGACGTAGCTGAAGGATTCAATGGTTTCTTTCCTGGTCAATGAGCCTGTAAGTTCCTAAGCTTGTGTAGGTGTTATAATTCAAGCAAAGAATACTCCCCAGCTTTATCTGTCTCTGCATTTGTGTGCACAACATTTTATTTAAAATGTATTCAATTTGTTATGAAAATTACTCAGTTGTGCTTTATTCTCTTTCATCCTCTTTTTTACCACTTATATATAATTATATATAATCTAAGAGACATTGCTTATTTAAATGTTATTTCTTTCTAAGAATCCTAATTGTTGGAACTGGTTTTGTTGGGATTGAGAATGTAGAATTCAATATAGAGTTGGGGTGAAAGGGCAGACTCTGCATTCTGATGGCTTGTGAATGGGTGTGTGGTCCCACTCACCCACTGGGTACCACAGACAATCTCTCAGTCTCTCCGTGACTCAGTTTGCTCATTCGCCAAAGGGGAATTGTGGTCAGTCTTCTCATTGCAAGAATTAAAAGAGATGGTGTGAAACGTGCTTAACATGTTGATGTCAACTCCTACTGTTGTCCTCTAAGTGTGGAGGTCACACCATCATCACTGTTTACTGACAAGCAGTGCTCCCGATGTGCCAGATGCTGGCACCAATGTGAGAGGAGTACAACACAGTCCCTGCAGCACATCCCAATGGGGAAGATAGACGCACAAACAGATCTTCATAACACAGGGTGGTGAATACAATAAGAGAGACATTCACCGGGGAGTTCCAAGCAGCCGTGGGTTCCTAGGAAGTCTTTTTTCCATGAGTATATTTTTGGATGTGGTGGATTCCTGGCCTCGAACATAAAGGACAAATAGGAGTTAGTTTCCTACTAAGGGAAATGGAAGAGGAGAGTAGGGACCAGTCTGAGAAGAGTGAGATTAAAGGTGAGACCAAGCATAATCTGTTCAATGAAGTTACTTGAGAGAAACTCTGAAAAAAAGGAGTTATATTTTTAGTCAAGTCAATGTTGGAAGGCCAGCTTCATCAAGAACTCTCTTTTCTTTGACCAAGTAGGGACCTAGGATTCCTAACACCTGTAACTGTTTTGACAGTAAGAAAAACAAATAATGAAAGGTAGGTTTTGTGGTGAAACTTCCACAGAACACTTAAACTTTCTTGGTGGGTGGGTGGGTGGGGAGCAAAATAATTCTTTATTGTTCCCTCATGAATTAGGACACTCTCAAAAGAGGTCCACACATTCTTTTGCACCTTTCCCATTGATGAGTGGAGCGTAGGTCACCTTCCTTGAATGGGGCCTGGCCCTGTGTTTTGATCTTCTCTGCAGAGGAGCAAGTTATCCTGACACTCAGCAGCTTAACACTGTAGGCATTTGTCACCTCAGCCTCGGAGCACAGGAACCTGGGGGTGGCTCTCGTGGGTAGTTCTGGTTTAGGGTCTCAGGTTATAGTCGAGATATCAGCTGAAGGCTTGATCTGGGATACAGGCTGAATGTCCGTGTCCCCCCAAAATTTGTGTTGAAACCTAATCCCCAAAGTGATGGTATTTGGAGGTGGAACCCGGAGGTGATTAGGTCGTGGAGGTAGAGCCCCCATGAATGGGATTCATGCCTTTATAAAAGAGACCCCAGAGACCACTGTCACCCTTCTGCCAGATGAGGACACAGCAAGAAGATGGCCGTCTATGAAGAAACCAGTAAGTGTTCCCCAGGCACCAGATCTGCCAACACCTTGATCTCGGACTTCCCAGCCTCCAGAACTGCGAGAAATCAGTGTTTGTTGTCAAAGCCGCCCAGTGCATGGTATTTTTGTAACAGACTAAGACAGTCGGGTCCAAGATCGCTGGCTCACGTGACTCTTGGCAGGACGCCCCTGGGCTTTTTGAGGATCGTCATGATATGGCCTCTGGCTTCAAGAATGGGGTAGAGGTGGGCATGGAAGGAAGGAGCTGCGTGCCTTTCATTACCTAGTCTTGGAGGTCATATGCCATCACCCTGTCATATTCCATTCGTGAGACATGAGTCACTAAGTACAGAGCAGGAGAATTAGGTGCACCCTGGGGAGGGAGGATCAAAGAATTTGTGGACATTTTTAAAACTCCTACACACTGTACTGTGTGACTTCTGAGGCTAGGTCCTAAAAGGTGATGCATCATCTTCATTGTTCACTGAGACACTCCCCTTTGGAAGTGTGAGTCACCATGCAGGAAGTTGAGCGCCCTGAAGTCACTGTGTTATGAGGAATCCCAGGGCACAAGGGAGGCCATGGGTAGGTGTTCTGGCTGACAGGCCAGCCGGGCTCCCACTGAGCACTGACATCAACTGCCAGACATGTGAGTGAAGAAGCCTCCGGATGACCTCAGCTCTCAAATAGCCCGTCACTTCCGGCCATGGAATCTTCTAGCTAAAGGGCCAGAGCTGGTGAAGCAGAGGCAAATCTTCCCCATCTGATTTCCTGACCCACATAATCCATGATCACATGAAAGTGACTGTTTTATGCCTCTGTATTTGGGGACCTTTGTTACACAGCCTTAGAACTAGAACATGGGTGAGTTTTTAGTTCATACGGACTCAGCCTCTGATGCGTGCCTAGAGGTTCCCTTTCCTATAGATTCCCTCCAGCTCTTTATCTGCTCCTTTGGCACAATTTCTTTGTCCTTTTGGATATATCTAGGAGAGCATCTAAAATAATTTCAGCGATAACTTCTATAATCCCTAAAAAGGAAATCTCAGAAAAGCTAAGTTGACCTTCCACATATGACAGGCTCAGAATGAATACTGCCTTCAGACTCAAGTTTGTTAGATTCGAAAGTAGTTAGAAACTGTTCAAGCACACTCATCACGAGGGAGATGCAAATCAAAACCGCAAGGAGATATCTCCTCACACCCACCAGAAGGGCCGAAATCAAAAACACAAGAAACAACAGGTTTTGGTGAGGATGTGGAGAAAGAGGAAGTTTTGTGAGCTGTGGGTGGGAATGCGCGCTGGGGCAGCTGCTGTGGGAAAGCGTGGAGGGTCCTCGGAGCTTAAAAAAGAACTATGGTCGGGCCCAGGAACGGCACTGCTGGATAATCCATCCAAAGAGTATGAGAACTCGAGTCCGCAAGGACGGCGGCCCCTCTGTTTATTGCAGCACTATTTACAACAGCCAAATTTCGGAAGTCATCCGAGTGTCCATCAGTAGATGACCCGGGAAGAAGAAGTGGTCTGTATACACACAGCGGCCCGTCCCCCGGCCATAAAAAGAAAGGAGTCGCGCCGTTGGCGACAAGGATGGAGTTGGAGAGCGTCGTGCTCAGTGGAGTGGGTCCGTGAGAGAAAGACAAGTACCGTGTCATGCGAGCTCGCTCAGGTGGCATTTGAGAGGCAGAACGAACAGAGCCAAAAAGAGACGAACCAAGAAACCGACTCTGAGCTATAGAGAGCGCACGGGTGGTCGCCAGAGGCGAGGTGGCCATGAAGGGGGGCGCTGAGTCTCTACATGACATCCTGGAAGCTCATCTAACCCTGTCCGGTAACCACGCTGGAATTTAAACTCGAATGACATGATAAAATAAATAAAATAACAACGAATCTACTTAACCAGGAGAGTTTTCATTTATTTCCACTGACAAGTCCACAGCCCACTGCGGCCGCGCGGAGCTGTTGGTCCAAGGAAAGGCGCCTGCGGTCCCGCCGCGATCACGGCCCTAAAGCAGTTGCTGGCCGTCGACCTTCCGGGAGAGAAGCAGCGTCTGCTCTCCTCAGGATGCGGGGAATCCATAGCCCTCGCAGACTTGAACTGCTCTTCCCAAGGTGGGGCCTGCGGGGAGGAAGGAGCTGCCCCCAGGCCCTGGCCCGAGCGCGGAGCCGAACTTCTGCCACCGTCCAGCCCGGCTCCCTCAGCTGCCGTCCTTGCGCTGCGCGGCCGCGCGACACACACGGACTCTTCTAGGACTTTCATTTTCTTAATTGTCAGGGGGCAAATGGCCAAAATGAGTTCAAATTTGGCCATTCTGTGGGCTGTCCGGCTGTGTTTTTCTCTCCCTGGTGTCCCGGTCCTCTGCTGCCAAGTAGCGCGCGGGAGGCTTTTGCCAGTGGAACACAAATCCGCAGGCTCTTTTGCCCAGTTCCTAAGGGGCTCCATTATGGCACGCAGGGGCTGCACTCGCCTCCTCCAGGACGGCCTCTCCCTGCCCACGGCACCCTCAATGGATCTCCCTCCCGCCGCAGGCTGGCCGGGGCCAGAGGAGCGCCCATGGTATCTTTGGCCTCAGGCACATTTGCAGGGTCCAGAGGCAAAGGCAGAGATCAAGGAAGCAGAAGGATGAATTAATCCTCCCTCCCTCCCTCTCTTTTCCCTTCTTCTTTCTTTCTTTCTTCTTCCTATGAGCTGGAGCGGGGGGTGGTAGGGGGAGAGGGGGAGGGAGAAGCAGGTTCCCACCGAGCAGGAGCCCAACATGGGACTGGATCCGAGGACCCTGAGCTCATGACCTGAGCGGAAGGCAGACGCTTCACCGACCAAGCCACCCAGGCTCCCCGAAATTCTTCTTTCTATTAACGAATGCGATCACACACAGATCAAGTTTAAATCCTTATCTGCAGCAATGAATGTATTATTTTTTTTAAACACCTAAAATGTAAAAACAGATTAGAAGTGAACTTGGGATATTCATGAGTCATCGTTCAAAAATGAAGTCACCCAGGCTGATATTTCATAGCATTGACTCTCAGCTAAGCTCAAAGGGCGAAAACCACCTGCCACGGGAGCGGTAGGTTCTCCTTTCAAAGCCTAAACCACATCTGTGGAAGATGTCGAGAATTCTTGCCCGGTTCTGGCAGAAGCAGGCTAAGATTCTGGGGAGACATTCAAGGAAACAAGCACATGAAAGGAAATCAGGGGCGCCTGGCTGGCTGGGTCAGGGGAGCATGCGACGCTTGATCTCAGGGTCGTGGGTTCAAGCCCCATGTTGGGCGTAGAGATTACTTAAAAATAAAATCTTAAAAAAAAGAAAAGAATTCAAATGTTAAACCCTTGCATCTCTCCAGCAACTGAAAACACAAAAGCACCCCCAGCTCCTCCGTCCGGGGCTCTGCTTTGTTGGGTCTCACTTACATTTGACCTTGTGTTTATGACCCACATCCGTCTCTCTGACTCCTTTCCACCTAATCCGTGTTTCCAGCTACACGCCTCACTTTCACGCACGCAGCGCCTTCCCTGAGACGCAACAACTCCAAAAGGCCCTCAGCAGCCTCAGCCTTCTCAGCCCCAATCCCGCCATCTGGCCTGTGGCCCTCGCCCCTATGCCAGGCAGTGGGGACCAGCCTCAACTCCTGATGTGTCACCTGCAAGTCACAATTCTTTCCTGCTGCTGGTCATTCCACTATGAGGTCCTCGTGGAGTTCCCTGTTCACAGCCTTCGTCATCCCCTCTTCCTTTTCAGCACTGTGTCTACTTCAAGGCCCCCATTGTCTGCAGAACCCACGTGGGCAAACGGCTCCGGAAGATCCTCTGGTCATCTCATCCAAGACACTATGTCTGAGATGAAGGAGGTTAAAGTGCTGGGCCCCTGCCTCCTCAGACCCCATGGAAAGCGTGAGATTTGGGCCTCATGTTTTATAAACCCAAAGGTGTGCAGGCAGTGGCCGAGTGTGTGGAAACCAGCCCTCGGACTGGGGGGAAGGTAAAGCAGCTGTGTAGGGCCACGGGGGCCGTTTGCTGACATTGTGCTGGTACAGCCTTTAAAAATAGAGCCTCCAGGGTGCCTGGGTGGCTCTGGGTGGCTGAGCGTCTGACTCTTGGTTTCAGATCGGGTCATGGTCTGGTTATGAGATCGAGCCCCACGTCGCGATCTGCGCTCAGCGTGGCGTCTGCTTGGGGCTCTCTCTCCCTCTGCCCCTCCTGCTCGTGCTCTCTCTCTCACACGTGAATGGATGAGTAAATCTTTAAAAATAAAATAAAACAAAGATAATAATGGAGCACCTCTCCCCAGTCTCCCCAGCACTGCACTTCACTAAGAGTTCAAGAAAAATGCCAAAAACAAAAACCAACCGCAAGACCATCTTTTTTAGAAAGTGCCCTGAAAATCTCTCCCACATCTTTTTTGATCTCAGCTTCTTCGCATACCTCCCTTTCACTTTCCCGGCTTGGCTGACTGCGGCTGACTAGAACCGGGTTTTCCTCTCCCTCAGAGATTTTTCAAGTAGACCTCTGACTGTGCACCTTCCTCCCAAGGGCCGTGCAGGCAGAGGGCTCTTCCGTCCTCAGAACCAAATTTGGGACGATGGCTCAAAAATCTTTCAAAAATAGATCATGTTTGATGTGGTAATCCCACTGCAAAGAATCTACCCTGAGCAGATTATTGGAGAATATGCGAATATGTACTTGCCTGGATGTTTCTAGCAGCATGCAAGTGATGAGGCCTGTTGGCTATTGACCTGGAAAGATAGACGCTCACAGTAGAGTGTAAAAAAAAATCGCATTATGGTGGTGCTGAGTGGCTCAGTGGGTTCAGCATCTAATTCCTGGTTTCAGCTCAGGTCGTGATCTCAGAACCATGGATTGAGTCCCGCTTCTGGTTCATGCGCAGTGTGGAGTCTGCATGAGTTTCTCTCTCTCCCGCCGCCTCTGCTCCTCACCCCTGCACTCTCTCTCGCTGAGATTAATAAATAAATCTTTTTAAAAATCATATTATCTATACCTTAAAAAGCTAGACATAGCGGCACCAGGGTGGCTCAGTCGTTAAGCATCTGCCTTAGGCTCAGGTCACGATCCTGGGATCCTGGGATCGAGCCCCACCTTGGGCTCCCTGCTCAGCTGAGGGTCGACTTCTCCCTCCCTCCTCCTCTGCCTGCTGCTCCCCCTGCTGTGCTCTCTCCCGACACTCCCTCATCAAATAAATAAATAAAATATTTTTTAAAAAACTATTGATTTTATTAGAAAGGCTATGGCTGAAATTTATGAATCTTGACTTTCTATGTAGATGTCTTCATGGTAATATGTTAGAACAAGATCTACAGCAAATTAATAAAAGAATACTTAGCTAACATTTGCAGTTTAAAAAAATTCTGTGAGCATTGCAGAGCAAATAAGTCTCCGGCAAGAAACGAAGATGTGACTTACAGATTAAACATTATCTTTGTTCTGACAACCTTTCCAAAACCGGTTCTCTTAAAACCTTTCAGTGATTCTGAAATTCGTTTAGGAGGATGCTCAAACAGCCAGAAAGCCGAAAGACACGAAGATGCAGGAGAGAAACGTTTCCAAGTTCCACCTTCAACAACTAACATATGAAAAATCCCTAATTGCTCTCTCCAAACCCTCGTCACATCTACAAAAGTATATCCTAACTTTTATTTCTTTTTTGTTCCAAAGAGGAGGTGTATGTGTGGCCGCAAAGCTTCTTTCAGTAACTGCTGCCCACTCTGCTGCCTTCCTTAGGATAAGGTGAGGAATGAAGCTCACCCGCCCTTCTCTAGGGTCACCGTGCTGGAACACTCTCCCCTTCTCTATAGGTGACTCCTACAGGGGCACCTGGTCTCTGCCAGGTGCTGCGCTGGGCTCCCGGGGTCCCTCCGCCATGAGCAGGGCGGCTGCTCGGAGGGCTTGGAGGTGCAGATGGAATCCAGCCAGTCTAGAGATCCTCCCGTGAAAAGAAAAGCAAAAGAAGGGAAGGAAGACGTGGGTGGTGCGTGTTTGATCAATAATGGACATAGGTAAGAATGAAATGAAAAAAGAAACCTTCTCTTTAAAATGAATCACGCAGCCCAAAGCCCGGAGGATCTGAGCTGGCGGCCGGTGTGCATCGTAGCTAGGGGCCACCCTGCTAGGAGCAATGTCACTTCTTGGTCCTCAGACCGAGCAGCCAGTGTGCAGACAGTGCCCCCGACACCTGCTCCCAGAGTCTCAGGGATCAGTCCTCCCGGGCCAACGTTCATAGAAGGTCTGAACTGACTATGATCCTCTGCTGCCATCCCCTTTGCTCTTAGGGAAGACAGTGGCTCCGGGCTGGGTGATCAGTGCAGGAAATTCACAGCATAGATGCTGGTGGCAAACGGGGGTGGGCTGAGGAGCACCAGGGCACTGTTTTAGAATCAATAACCTGTTGGGGCGCTCGGGTGGCTCAGTTGTTGGGCGTCTGCCTATGTGATCATGACCTCAGGCTCCTGGGATTGAGCCCCACATCGGGCTCCCTGCTCAGTGGGAAGCCTGCTTCTCCCTCTCCCACTCCCTCTGCTGTGTTCTCTCCCTCGCTGTGTCTCTGTCAAATAAATAAAATATTTTAAAAAAGAATCAATAACTTGTCAATTATTCATTTAAAGATAACTATCATTTGAAAAATAGTCCTTGACTCAGAGGCAAACAAAGGTCAAATTGCTCAGTCCTCATTTCTTTTTTTTTAAAGGGGACGTAGCTTCTTCTTTTTTTAAAAAATATTTTATTTATTTATTTGACATACAGAGACCACAAGTAGGCAGGGAGGCAGGCAGAGAGAGAGGAGGAAGCAGGCTCCCTGCCGAGCAGAGAGCCCAATGTGGGGCTCGATCCTAAGACCCTGAGATCATGACCTGAGCTGAAGGCAGATGCTTAACCCACTGAGCCACACAGACGCCCCTCAGTCCTCATTTCTTAGTCAAAAATTGTTAGAATTCATTAAAGAGTTTCGTATTCTAGCTGGGATAAAAGACCTGGGTGTACATCATGGGACGCTCTCTCCATTTTTCGATTTTTAAATTTCAGAAGCAATCCTGTCTGTTCGTTTAAATCAGAGCTTGGGGTGAACAACTGCATTTCTGTCATCCAGACAAGGTCATGGGTGTGGGGGAGTGACTGCCACTTACCCACTTTTAGCTCATTCTGAAAACATTTTCCAGGGGACGTGTCTCAAGCGCAGAGTCGAATTTTTTTCTCAGCCTTGTTTGAACCCTAATGTGTGAATGAAGCCCCAAAACTGTGTTTTCACTTCATCTGTAATTAGATACTTGAGTTTTCAAGAGTGACTTTGCAGATTAAGGGGGGACAGGTTAGGTCATCCACGTAGAAGAAGTGGAATGAAATCCTTACCTCACACCAAACATAAAAATCAGTCTTGGATGCATCAATAACACGGAGGTAAAAACTCCGTCAAATTAAGCCACTAACCCAGACGACTTCACCGTTCAGAATAGGCTCTTATTACATGGCTAAGCCCCATCCTATGTACATTATTTGGCCTGCCGTGCAGAGCCTGGATGGGAGGCAGGCTGCTGGGAGTCAACTCCAATGATCCAGGCAAAAAGCACTGAAGGCACAGATTAGGATAGTGGCGGTTGGAACCGAAAGGTGGGACCGGATTCTGGAAATGTACATTGAGATCTGTTGGTTAGTTAAATGCAGATGGTGAAAGAGACAGTCGAGGGATGCTAATCGCTTTTTGGCCTTAGGAGAGGAAGTAAGGAAGCCTGGTTTATGGAAAAAAATGATACCCGTTACTGAAGAAGCTGCATCCAGGTGATCACACACTGTGCCGCGTGATGCCAACAATCTAATTGAATGTGAAACCTCACCGAGGCCTCAGGAAAAATTTGCAATGCAGATGTTCTTACCTTAATTTTATAAACGAGAGAGGCTAAGTAACCGTCCCGTCACCATCACAGTGAGGAGGGTCTGTCCAGTGGCGTCACTCCCAGGCAAGAACCCTACACCAGTTTGGAATACCTTGAGTTTGAGACGTCTGTGCAAATCTCTACCGAGCCCCGGGGGTTAGGTCAGGGGAAAGCATTCCAGGCAGAAGGAACTGCAAGTTCAAATGCCCTTAAGCAGGAAAAAGTTTCTCATTTCCTGTCCACGAGCATCCACTTTCTCTCTTCTGGGAAGTTGTACGTAATCATCAGACAGCTGAGTTCTTGGGGAAGAGCGTCCCTAACCAGCCACCTCCTGTTTCATTTTCTGGCATTTAGGGACATGTTAAACTTTGAGGATAACAGACTCTGGCAACCCCACCCTCTCAGAAACCCTCCACCCTCCCCAAGCCCCTTCAGCATCTGTCCTCTCATCCATAGAAGGAGAGAGAGCTCTTCTCCCCTGGACCCCCGGCCAGCCCTCTGCCGGGTGGTGTTCACTGCCCTCTTGTGGCCGCCGGCTCTTGTTCTTTCCAGCTGATTGACTTAAAAAGCTACCGGAATCTAAGAAAATCAAATGCTGCAAGAGTAAAGGCATATGTGTTACTATGTTTATATTTGAGTGTCATGCTTGCTAAAAACAAGAGAAAGATGCTGGGGAAGGAAAGGAAGGAAAGGGAAGAGGGAGGGAGGGAAGGAGGAAGGAAGGAAGAAAAAAGCAAGGAAAAAAAGCACCTTTTAGATTTTGAGCAGGAACCAAAGGGGCTCAAAAGAAGAAAAAAAAAAAAAGGTTACCTTGCTTGTCCTTGACCAGTACTCCGAATCTGGATTTGGAAAATCCAAACTTCCTGTGTTTCATTACCCATGTGCACTTTTCACAACAAAATTGAGGTGAAAGGACTTTTTTTCGCCCACAACGGCCGAAGTTAGAATTTTAAGGTTTTGTGGCTACTAAAGTCCAGATCTTAGGATACTTGTTTCCCCTAAATTATATTAGAATCTATTTATTATCAATTTCAGTATATTTGTATATTTTAATTTTTGTGGTTCTAATAGAAATTTGTTTTTTACAGTTGGTTTTTAAGGATTGTGTCAAATCAATGTGTATGTGAGCCCGGGTTCGTTTTTTTGGATGAAGCTGAAACCGTGAATGAAAGTCCGTGAAAGGAAGCAGAGCTCGGACTGTTCTGGGCCGTCGAGAAAGCAAGTTGCACAAAAAAGTTCACGCAGGACTCAGCAAAGAAGAGCGAGTGTGCAGTTGGCAGGGAACAGCGGCGCAGGCTGAACTGGGAGCCAGTGCAGACCTGTCTACACGGGGCCTCTTTTCAGGTCAGACCTTGGGCAGGGAAGCAGTCATCTGAGACCAACTTCCACAAATTATGCCGGAAATGCTGTGATCAAGATGCTTGTAAAATCTGGAAGGGTTTTTCTATTTTAGTTTTTTTTTATTAAGTGTTCATTTAATTCCAGTAATGTTAGTTACACATAATTATGAATTCCAGCATCATACTAGGTTCAAGTGCACCATATAATGAGTCCACAATTCTACACATTACTCAGTGCTCGTCAGGACATGTGCCCTCTTTGATCCCCATCCACTTCCTCACCTATCCCCCCTTCCCTCCCTCTGGTGACCATCAGTATGTTCTCTGTAGTTAAGCGTCTGTTTTCTTGGTTTCTCTCTCTCTCTCTCTCTTTTTCCCTTTGCTCGCTTGCTCAGTTTCTTAAATTCCACATATGAGTGAAATCATGTGGTTTTTGTCTTTCTCTGACTTATTTCGCTTAGCGTAATACCCAATAGCTCCAACCACGTTGTTGCAAATGGCAAGAATTTATTCTTTCTATGTCTGAGTAACATTCCAGTGTGTGTGTGTGTGTGTGTGTGTGTGTGTGTGTGAGAGAGAGAGAGAGAGAGAGATCTTCTTTTTCCATTCATTGGTAGATGGACACCTGGGTTGTTTCCATAGTTTGGCTACTATAAATAATGTCACTACAAACATGGGGCGCGTGTATCCCTTTGAATGCGTGTTTCTGTATTCTTTGGGTGAATGGCCAGCAGCACAATTACTGGTTTGTAGGGTCGTTCTAATTTTAACTTTTTGAGGAACCTCCATACTGGTTAAATCTGGAAGGTTTTTAAACTTCCTAACTGTGTGCCGACTCTAACTAATCCGTACACGGATTATACGGGACAAATTGAAGATCGCAGGTCCATGAGCCTTGCTCCTTCCCTTGCTGCAAGAGGACATCCATGGAGAATGTCACATGATAAGAGTATAGATGCAAGAGTCAATCTGTTTAAAACCTTAGCTAAACACCTTCCTAGGTCAGTTATAGTTCGAATATGAACTTCTCGATTCTCACACCGCTGCTGCTTTCTTTAGCTCGGGTGATCAAGGATCTACTCACTCCGTTGGAGGAAACTGCTGGTAATTGTCTAGAATTACCAAAAGTTTAATCAGGCAGATTAATCTCTTTTCTCCTTGTAGTGTTCCTTAAGG
The DNA here is from genome assembly GCA_003697995.1 of Taxidea taxus jeffersonii. Classification (NCBI taxonomy): domain Eukaryota; kingdom Metazoa; phylum Chordata; class Mammalia; order Carnivora; family Mustelidae; genus Taxidea; species Taxidea taxus. The sequence goes on along the minus strand of ML108815.1, from coordinate 60,142 downwards.
TCAAATGTAAGGCTTCCCCCCACTTCTGTTTTATTTTTTTTAAGATTTTGTTTGCTTATTTGTTTAGAGAGAGAGCACGAGCATGGGGAGGAGCAGAGGGAGAGGGAGAATCTCAAGCAAACTGCGTGCTAAGCTCAAAGAGCCCTGTGCAGGGCTTGATCTCACAACTCTGAGAACAGGACCTGAGCCAAAATCAAGCCTGAGCCACCCAAGCACCCCTCCCCCACTGTTTTAAAGGAGACAAGCAATATATTTAGGAAGCACTTATTAAGCACACACTGTATACTACATAGGAATTGGTTCAGAGATGAGTAAACCACAGTTCGTGCTCTCAAGAGGTTTACAGGCAGGTAAGAAAGACCGATGGACGGACACAGGGCAATATGCTGACTGGGGGAGGCACGGGATGGGGTGACCTAGGAGGCCTAGGGAAGAACCCAGGCGGGAGAGGGGGCTATACAGAGGGGGGTCAGACTCACAGAAAGAGGCTGCTTTGGCAGATGTTGAAGGAAGAGCAGGATTTTGTCAGTCAGATAAGAGCATTTCAAGCGGAGGGAAAAGCCATCAAACCCAGAGTCACGGAACAGCACGATGTGTGCAGAGAAGCAGCGATTCCATGGAAGACTGGCTCGGTGCTGGCTGGGGTGGTGACCTGGGATTTTGAACTTGACCTTGGGGATGCCGGAAAGCCCTTGATCAAGGGTAGGCAGCACAGTGACGCGGTCACATTTGTGCAGTTGGAGGCATGCCTGCGGGTGTCGGCTGGTTTGATGGTGAGGGTGACGGTGAGGGGCAGGACCCGGGGGACCGCCAGGCTCCTTGCCAGGGAGGGAGGCTTGGCAGGAGGCCTCCTGGAGTGAGAAGAGAATGTTGGAGGCGGGGCAGGCTCCAGGGGGTTACATGGTGAATTCAGCTTTGAGATCGAGGTGAAGACAAGACGTCTTCTGTGTGGATTAGAGGTTTTATCCACCGCATCTGTCCAGCCGGCCCTCTTCCGTGCGTCCCGATGCACCTACATGCGTTCACAGGTTTCCATCTGGCTGTCTGGCCAGTTTCCAGTGTCGTTTTATCTGATGGTTCCATCCTTTAATGATCTTTGTCTAAACAAATTATTGCATTACGGGCTGCAAAATAGTGGTGTTGCTGTTGTTTTCTGACATCACGATTTCCCTCCTGACCCGGGGTATTGGGTTGCTCGGAAACATGGATATGGGACAGGCACGTTAAGCGCTGGATTCCCTTTCTTTGATGGGGACCAGAACTTTTTAATTCAACACTCAGATGATCCTGGGAAAAACTCGGACAAGATGAAAGGGTATTGTGTTTCTTCTCTCATTATAACACGGACGGGAGCATGCCCTGATCCACATCCCAGCATCATACACGGATGACAGATGCTTCCTCTGCCACAAAAGCCATGTGAACAAATGGCGGCTTTATTATTTTTTAAATGTGTAAGTATTTCTTAATTATCTATAAAAGTCATTTGTCCAATAAAAAAATCATAGTTAGAAAATTAAGGCTATGGCCTTAAGATGCGGCTTGTCTAAGCACAAGTACATTCTATTCTGCTTACGATCCTGGGGTCTGTTCCCTCGGAGTGTGGGCAGACGGGCAGAGGGAGGAGCTGGAGCTTCCACGAAAGAAAGGAAAACGCCTGGCAGGGGAGGAGGGCACGAGGAGGAGGTCCCCAAAGTGGGAGCAGACAAGTTCTTAGCTGTCATCTGTTTTTCTTGAGTTTTTATTCGATGTAATATGTCAGAGGAAAAAAAAAAAAAAAGGTGTGTTTTGCCAAGCTGGGTGGTGTTAGAAACGCTCCTGAACACTCAAGGAGGAGAGAAAGAAACCCTAGAACACCAGAGTGTGAGTGCCTATGTGGCCCGATCACTTGACTTACCCTCTGGCCATCTCTGACTCTTGTCTGAATTCAGTCATTTGCTCTTCCACGGGTTTGCTGTACTTTTACTGGAGCCCTACTATGTGCTGGGCGCTGGGCGGGGCGTGGGGGACACAGAAGTCAACAGCAGCCTGTCTCTGCTTCATGGTGGTTTTTAAAGAATTTTTTTTTTTTCAAATTGAGGTAGGATAGACACAATGTAAAATTCACCATTGTAACCATTTTTTAAAAGATTTTATTTATTTGACAGAGAGAGAGCACAATAGGGGGAGCAGCAGGAAGAGGGAGAGGGAGAAGCAGGCTCCAAGCTGAGCAGGAAGCCCAATGTGGGGTTCGATCTCAGGACCTCGGGATCATGACCAGAGCCAAAGGCAGATGCTTAACCAACTGAGCCACCCAGGTGCCCTACTGTAACCATTTTTAAGTGCATAAGTTACAAGCATGAAGCACATTCACCCTGTGCATCTCCCACCACCATTAGCCCCCATAAGTTTTCTCATCTTGCAAAACTGAAACTCTGTCCCTGGGAAACACTAATGCCCCACCACTTCCCAGAAGAGGCTGCTTTGTAGTGCGTGGCCGTTATCATCACCCCACATATTTATTTTCATTAACCTGCCTTCAGAAAGATTAAATAAGGGATTAAAATTACTCTTATAATAAGTACACAATTACTGCATAAAATTGGAACGTGGAGTCCTTTTGCTATGTTCTTGCCAGTATCTTCAACCTCCTTGTCCCTCTGACCTTCTGTTGCTCCCTCCTGGAAAACCTCGACCTGAGTGAGGGCAGTTTGCCCCATCTTTCCTGAGCCACAGCAGGAAACTGCCCACAGTGTATCTGCCCACACCCCTGCAGGGTGAGGGCTCTCCTGGGTCCTGGCAGGAATCCAAGCCTCCAATAAAACAGGTCCCATTCTCCCATCCTCCAGCCTCCCCTGAACCCTCCACACCAGCAGAGGACTCAGAACCTTCTAGCAGGCACCCCTTTTGTTACCCTCCATCAAGATCAGGAAACTACGAGCCTTTGCATTCATCTGGCCCCATCCTCCTATGAAACTGGAATCTTCCATCCTCCCTGTTCCCTATGTTCTGGGCCATCCTCTGGGTCACCAGGCACCAACTGCTGCAACCTCCATTATAGACTCTCTCAAACATTTGCATCTCACCTTGCTCCAGTCTCTCCAGTTACAAGAGAACACAAGAAGGCGCCTGGGTGGCTCCATTGGTTAAGCATCAGACTCTTGGTCTCAGGTCAAGTCTTGATCTTAGAGTTGTGAGTTCAAGACCTACATTGGGCTCCATGCTGGGCACGGAGCCTACTTAGAGAGAGAGAGTATAGGTTAGAAGGAGGGGGGAAGATGGCAGCAGAGTAGGAAGACCCTAAGTTTGCCTCATCCCACAGACACAACTAGATAACTATCAAATCTTCCTTAGTACCCCAGAAATCAACCTGAAGACTGGCAGAATGAACTCCACAACTAAAGGGAGAGAAGAGGCCACATTGAAGAAGGCAGGAAGTGCAGAGACATGGTTTGGGGGAGAAACAGATCTTGGGTACCGTGGAGAGGGAGGAGCCCTGGTCATGGAGAAGAATGTGAGAGAGGAGCACACAGGGCAATGCACAAGGAGAACGTTTCCCCAAAGCCACTGGCTTGGAAAACGAGAGGGGCTGAATTTTGTGAATTCCTGCAAACAGCAGGGCTTAAAGCCTGGAGTTCTAAACATCAGTGGGCTTGGTGTGGATAGAGCCCAGTGCTCCTGGAGAGAAGGCAGACAAATAAACTGGGAGCATACAGCATGGAAACACCCATCTGAAGATCTTCTCAGAGTATATCCTTGAGAGGCAGCCTTAAGGGACACACCTCTTTGGGAACAAAGGAGACAGCTGGCATCATTTCCTCCCCCCCCCCCCCCCCTGCCCCAGCAAAAGCACAGAACCATCTTCAGGAAGCGGGCAGCTCAGACACTGGCTGCCTAGCTTGCTTACACCAGGTATCACCCCTGCTGCCCCCCACTCTGGTGGGATTATGCATCTCAATCACACTTGCCTCAGTCCTAGCAAAGAAGGCCCCTTCCCCAGTACAAACCCCTGCCCACACCACATCTTCCGACCAGAGAGTTCTACAGGGCCTCAGTTCTGGTGAAGGTGGTGTTGGGTCTCATTTCACAAGCAGACCAGACCACACCTAGTTTTATGTGATGTTCCACCCAAGATGGCAGGCAGCCCCCAGGTCTCACACCATCTCCTTTCTTTCACCGTCTCTTGAAAAGTGTGAATGCATTTGCTCTCACTCCCCATTTCTCTCTTGGTCCCAGGCCTTGGCTTTCATGGTTAACATTCTCTTGAAGGCCTCCTGGGAAGGTTGACTGTTTGTTACTAAACCTAAGGTATGTTTTATTGTTACTTCCTGGTCTCTTGGTGACCTTTGGCCATTCTGACTCTTCCCTCATCTACTGGATTCTGGAAACCCCGCCCTGGCCTCTGTGAGACCACTTTCCTCCATCCCTCTTTCCCACCACCAACATGGCCCTGTGCGGGGAACCCCCCAGGGTCCGTGCTGACACCGAACCAGCTCCTTCCTCTTCCAGCATCTCCTGCAGGACTTTGGCTCTGCCTATGCCCCATGCCCCCAGCTGCCCAGGTCAGAAACCAGGTTTCATGCCCCACCCCAAGAGGCTCACCCTGACTCCTGTAGGAGCCCCTTCATCTGGCTTGGAGTCCAGCCTTGCCTCTCATTAATCCATTTTCCTGACTGTAATCAGGGAGATCTTTCCCAAGTGCATATCTGATCAAATCCCTTGCCTGGTTCCAAAGTCAGTGTCCACAGTTTAATATCCAAGCTTCCCAATGTAGCCTATAAAATCTCGGTATGTGGTCCCTGCTGGCCCTGAAGCTTCCTTCATCGGCCCTCAGTTCCCAGGCCCCTCCCTTCCTCCCCTTGGCCTGGACCCTTTGCTCCTTCTGGGAAACACAGTGGAAGTAGATAACTCCTCCTCACTCCACCCCACCCTCTGCACGGAAGCCTTCCCTCCACCCCTTCTCCTCCAGTGGGCCTCCCACCACGCAGAGCCCCACCTCCATCCCCTCACAATAGCTGCCTCCCTACCAGGCTGGAAGACTCCTTCCAACTACTTTCACAGTGGTATTCCTGGCACACAGTAGGTCTCGGGGACACTATGGCTCTTTTCAGGTTGTACCGGTCAGTCCTCTGGACTCAAAGCCCTCAGATGGGCAGCGAGTCCGTTATCTCTGTGCCCTCGCACGGTGCCAGGTGCAGAGCACTGGAGGGATGCTAGTTCAGTGGAGGGGGGGTCTGTATTTCAGAGCCAGCATCAGCCTCTCCAATGAATATGTGAGAAACATATTTGAAAGGTTTCAATGACAATTCATTTGAAACACAGCTATCAGAACCTATATTGATTAAAAAAAAAAAAAACCTTCATTTTTATGTAACTAAAATGTTGGGGGCAAGAAATGCCAAGTTCTTAATCTTTCACATACCCAGGCACGAAAGTCTGTTTCCATGGTTTACAAAGAATGGCATGTTATTTCATGATTAAGCCTTTATGATTTGATGTTGCCATAGTAATATGAAGTTTTTTTAATAAGCTTTTTTCTAAGATATTCTTTTTTTTTTCTGTGAAAATAAGAGCTTTGTGTTTTACTTTAGAGCCCTTTTTAAAAAATGTCAGTGATGACCAGTCTCTCCACCGCAGCACACACAGACCACATTTAACTCACCCGAGCTGAGGTCCATGGGTACTTCTCACCCACAAATGGAAAGCTCTGCTCTGCACAGAAGAAAGAAACCCATTCTAGCAGCCATGTGCCCTCATATCAAAAGTTTCCATCAGAATAATACCTTCCACCAGACAAGAAGATAAAAATTTGTTTCAGAAGTAACTGAAGCTTGCTTTGAAGCATTTAGAAAACTGTTTCCAATTTGTACATCCCGAAATATGCTCACCTATTTCTGTAAAAACTCCTATCTATCAAACTTATCAGATTCCTAAATTAATCCCCAAAGGGGATCATACTATTCTGTCTTGATTTTCTTTTTTTGTTAACTGCCACTTAGGGGGAAAATGACTCATACCCCAAGTCCCTGTGTTTTTCCTTTTTAAGTTTTACACATTATACCAAAATATACTATGATAAAGTATTGTAAAGTCTGTGTAATAAACACAGAATAAACTGGACTTTCTATAGTTCTAATCTGGGACAGATGAGTTATCAAGGCTGACCCGAGATGGTAGAGCATGACAAATTCCTTTGTGTATGTGGGTAATGGACCACAGAGAATTTTTCACCAAGTGTCCAAAGCTGACAGGGGAAGCCGTGTTGGAATCTATACCCCAGCCCTGTTCTTGGAGGCACTGGAAATCCACAAGATCCGAAGATTAATGAAGGTACTTTATCTATTTAAATTGACACAATTTTTTCTAAGCACATGTAATTACTTCATACACCAAATCATTTAAAAAATGCATCTTTTGAAGAAGGGAGGAAAACAGAAATACCTATTATTACATTAGATTTCCTTCAGGCAGTAATTTTCTTGGATTGTGGCTGAAGTTCAGATCCAAGTCAAAGATGATAGAACCATGGGCTGACTCATCGACAAATTACTCTTTTCTCCCCCAGAAAAATCATTTGGTAAAATTCAACATGCATTCGTGATTTAAAAATAAGAACTAACCCTCTTCACAAACCAGGAGCAGAAAAGAACTTAAACTGATCAATTATATATTTTTTAAAATTCCTGAAAGTATCCCCTATAAATAAGATGGAAAAGACCATTACATTGTACTGCGAGACCCAGCACTTAGTCAAGCAGAAAAGACATAAAAAACAAAGGATCAGAAAAGGAAGAAACTGGAGCGCTTGGGTGGCTCAGTCATTAAGTGTCTGTCTTTGGCTCAGGTCATGATCCCAGAGTCCTGGGATCAAGCCCCACCCAGGTCGGGCTCTCTGCTCAGCAGGGAGCTTGCTTCCCGCCCCCCTCTCTGCCTACTTATGATCTATCTGTCAAATAACTAACTAACTAAATATTTTCTTAAAATTATGGTATATTTGTAAAATTATACAATCATCAAAAAGAATGCATTCTAGTTATACACAATAACATGAATGAGTCTTTATAAATAGAATTTTGAGTGACTAAAGCAAGTTACATGCAGCATAATACCATTTTCATAAAGCTCAAAAACAAGCAAAACTAAATAACACAGTTTTGGGGTACTTAAATATATATGAGCAATGATTTTTTTTTAAAGCAAGGGAAGGGGTTGAATGGATATTCCTGAGGAAGCGTGCCTGGGGGCCAGGAGGGGATGTAGGCAGATGAGGGAGGAAAGCAACACACAGATGGATGTTCTGACCTTGACTCTGACCCTATGAAAGGTCAGATGTTAAATACTTTAGACTTCCTGAGCCTCACAATCTCTTATCTCTACTCAACTCTGCTGTTATAATGCAAAAGTGACCTGAATGTGGCTGCATGTTCTAATAAAACTTTATTTATGGACTCTGAAATTTGAATTTTACATTATTTTTAATGTCATGAGATATTAGTCTGCTTTTGATTTGTCTTTTACTATTTAAACATGTAAAAATCATTTTTAGCTCATAAACCATATAGAGACCCATGACCGCTCAAATTCGGCCTGTGGGAGTTTGATGTACCAGATATCTTTAATGTTCTTAAGAACTAAAAACACCTAAGCCAAATCTCAAGACTGGGCAAAATAGATGAAGGGGATTAAGAGACACAAACTTCTAATTATAAAATAAATAATTCAGAGAGATGAAAAGTACAGCATCGGGAATACGGTCAGTAATACTGTAATAATGTCATATGGTGACAGATGGGGACAGCACTTACGGTGGCAAGCTCTGAGTAATGTACAGAATTGTGGAGCCACTATGTTGTACACTTGGAACTGATAGAACGTTGTTCGTCAATTACACTTCAGTAATAAATAAAAAACTTTAAACAATAACAAAGAACCAAAACATAAGCCCCGGTTCAGAGAGGAGCAGTACAAAGCAGGAGATATGAAGATAGAGGGAAACACAAAATGTGCAAAGACATTGGAACTCTTTCCAAAACTCTTCCTCAAGGCCTGAGATATTTTTCCCTTTACCTCAAATCTGGGCACTGTCCTAATTTCCCCCCTCACGTCAGTAGAGCTCGTTGTGTTGAATATCTGAACCAATGGAAAATTTGGTTGGGGGTATTTCTTGCATCTTATGGCTTTTTGTCGTATGTTCTATTAGCACTCAAAAAAATGGAATTGATTTTGGACTGTCATTTTAGCTGGACCATTGACCTACGTAGTTTTAAGCATGATTCTCTTTGGATTTCAAGACAAACTAGTGAAGCCTATTAAATGTTATCTAGAAAATGTCCCTTCCCACCAGCTCTGTCCCATACATGTGCTAAAAGGGGTACATTTTAAAGGCCAATCTGTTAACATTTTGAGAAAACTAGTAATCCTGAGTCTTATCTAGGATGGTGTCTTTGATTGAGAAAGACATGACGGTGGGATCACTCATGTTTCTTCTGTGATTCTTCACAAGACAGGCCCAGTGGAGTTTTGGAGTTCTGCTTTACAGCTCACATTCTCCTTCTTCTTCTTCTGGAAATCGGCAACTACAGGCATCTTCCTCTTGGGCAGTTTGTACTGGTCTCATAAATGCTGAAAAGTAATTTAAAAGCAACTTATCTTTTGCAGTTTGTTCTAACCATTTAACATCCAGTTTCTGTAAATCATAGTCCCAGGACATCTCTAAGTTGCAACCATGCTCAACTCTAATTTGAGCAAGTTTATCAGTAAGAGAGATGATAGCAAGTGGGAACTTTTCCCCAGGTTTATTTACAATTTCTTCTTACCAGTTACTCTTACTTGTCCTGGAAAGCAATTTTCTTTATTTTCTGCAGTGGCCCAAAATCTTAAGCATGAATCACTATAGCACAAAATTAGTCATATCCCAAACATAACCATAGTTTCAATTCAGCAGTATGGATTTTAATCTTGAGGGTTACTCACATTACACACTAGACAGTTTCTTTTGAGTGAAATGCTTATGGCACCAAGATATTAAAGATACTCCCACTACTTCCATCTATTGACAATTAAAGAACTGATTTGTGCATTGGCTTCCTGGTTTCCTTTCACATGTTAGCATGAAGTAATTGTGTTACTGTTGAACAGTTTTTCATCTTTAAAAAAAAGATTTTCTTTATTTATTGGAGAAAGTGTGTGTGTGTGTGTGTGTGTGTGTGTGTGCGCGCAAGTAGGAGGTGGGGGGAAGAGCAGAGGGAGAGGGACAAGCAGACTCTGTGCTGAGTGTGGAACCCAGTGCAGGCTCAATCTCAGGGCTCTGAGATCATGACCTGAACTGAAATCAGAGTCAGATGCTTAACTGACTGAGGCACGAAGCCCCAAGCAACTGCTCATCTTTTTTTTTTTTTTTTTTTTGCAGCTGCTTATCTTAAACAGATTTTTTTATAGCCCAACAAAGCAAAAGGGCCTGCCTCAATATTACATGCTTCTTACTGTAAAAAAAAAAAAAATAACCAAGGGGAATAATATCATAAGAGGGCAACAAAACTTCTTCCTGACTTTAGACTCCTTCATGAGAAGAGCAACTAACAACTATTCAAGAACAAGACACCCTGACACCCTGGCAGGATCCTGGGACATGGGGATGAGGCTGCAGCAACCCCACCTCAGCACTATAGAGACCAAGAGAGACTGTATTAGGAAGTTAAGAGAGGCAGTTACCATTGACCACGTTGCCCCTCCTGCAGGCCAATGCATCACCACACAGAGAGGTCTCCCTGAGCCTCTGGCTCCTCCAGTGGGAAAAGAGAACTCAAAGGGAACCACCAGCTTCTCCCAGCATGGGAGTCCCTTTATGGGAGCACCCAGTCTGATCTCACACCACAGGGAAGGTAGGGAAATCTACAGGGTTCAACCACTAGGAATCTGACCGTGGTGAAGGGAGAGGAGCTTTCAGCAACCAGCACACAGATCTTGGCAGACTGAGTACATACTTGCAGTGTCCAAGGAACAATCTCAACCAGAAGCTTTGTTTATCTTCAGAGCCAAGTTGACCAGGGAAGTTGATGGGGTGCAAATCTACCTGCCTCAGACCCTCAAACAAAGAGTTTAGCCCACTGTATCACCTGGTTTGCCCATGCCCAGGCAAGGAGCTGAATCACAACCCCACCTACTGTGTAGAATGTCTTCCAGCCCCATCTAATCAGAAGGGCTGGTGACAACTCCTGGAAGCCCAAATTCAATACCTGGTGAAAGTATCTTTCAGGAATGAAGAAGAAATCAAGACATTCTCAGATGAAAAATTAAGAGAATTTGTCACCAGAAGGCCCACCCTGAAAGGATGGCTAAAGAAAAGTCTCTAAATAGGAGAGAAATGATAAAAGAAGAAATCTTGGATCATTGGAAAAGAATAAAGAAAAAAGGAATGAACAAATATATGGGTAGATACAATAAACTTTCCTTCCCTTGAGTTTTCCAAATAGTTTGACAGTTGAAGCAAAAATTGTAACAGTGTCTAATATGGTTCTCAAAGTATGTAGTGGTAATATTTAAGGTAAGTATATTATAAATTGGAGGAGGTTAAAAGGATGCAAAAGAGGTAATATTTTTATACTTTATTCAAAGTGTTACAATGTCTAGAGCAGCCACTACAAGATTTATACAAAGAGATGCACTCAAAAAAACTATAGGCAAATTGAAGTGGATTTCTAAAAAATGTTCAGGTAATCCCAGGAATGCAGAGAGATGAAAACAAGAGAAAGCAAACAGCAAACAAAAAATAAAATGTATCTTAAGTCCTAACATATGAATAATTACATTAAATATATGTGGTTTAAATATACCAATTAAAAGGCAGAGATTAGTAGAGTGACTGAGATAAGTTGTCTACAAGAAATTCACTCCAAATACAAAATGGGGCACCTGGGTGATTCAGTTGGTTAAGGGTCTCACTCTTGGTTTCTGCTCAGGTCATGCAATCAGTGTGGAAACTGAGATTCTCTCTCTCCCTCTCCCTTTGCCCTTCCCTTCAGTCATGTGCATGCACTCTCTCTCTCTTTCCCTCTCTCAAATAAATAAATAAAATCTTTATGAAAACATATAAAATGTAGTTAGGTTGAAAGCAAAAGAATGCAAAAAGGTAAACCATGTAATCATTAATCTTTTTAAAGCAGGGCTATATTAATATAAGATAAAGTAGACTTCAGAGGAAAAAAAAAAAAGATCAGCATGGAGAGGGAACTTTTGTAATTTTAAAGAAGTCACTTTACCCAAAATACCAGGATTTACCCGGTATTTAGCAATACTAACTGTGTGTACATCAGACAATCAAGCTACAAAACAGATAAAGCTAAACCTGACAAAACTGAAAAGAAGAACACACAAGTCCACAATTATATTTGGAGAATTAAGTAAATAATAAGGGAATGCTATAAATACCTTAAACACATATATTTCACAGCTTAGAGGAAATGCATCAATTGCTTAAAAAACATGATCACAACTTGCTCACTATGAGTAACCTAAGTAGTCCTGTAATTATTAAGGAAATTGATTTTATAATTAAAAATCTCCAGAAAGAAAGTCTTTGGGTCCAGATAGCTTCACTAGAGAATTCTACCAACTATCTAAAGAAGAATTAATACCAGTCTACACAATCTCTTCCAGAAAATAGAAAAGGAACATGTCCCAACTTATTTCAGGAAGCCAATATTACTCTGATACCAAAATGAGACAAAGACAATCCTAGAAAAGAAAACCACAGACCGCTATCCCTCATGAATATAGCTATAAAAATTCTTTTTTTAAGCTATAAAAATTCTTAACAAAATACTAGCTAATAGAGTTAAGCAGTATATAAAAAGGATTATATACCATGACCAAGTGAAATTTAGTCCAGGGATGCAAGGCTGATTTAATATTCAAAAGTGAATCTATGTAATCCTCCATCTTAGACTGATGAAGAGAAGTCACGTGATCATATCAATTGATGCAGAAAAGGCATATGACAAAATTAAACACTCATTCATGATTTTACAAAAATATTAGAAAACTAGAAATAGAGGAAGGACTTCCTCAACCTGATAAAGAAGATCTACTAAAAACCTATAGCTTACAACATACTTACTGGTGAAAGACTGAATGCTTTTTCCCCAAGAGTAGAAGGGAGATGGGAATATTCAATCCCTGTCCTGTCGAATAAGGATATTCAATCTTATTCGACATAGTACTGGAGTTCTAGTCAGCACAGTAAGTCAAGAAAAAGAAATAAAAGAAATGCAGATTGGAAAGGAAACAATGAAACTGTCTCTATTTGCAGATGACATTATAGTCCATGTAAAATCCCAAAGAATTTACAACACGCTCCTAGAACTAATAAGTGAGTTCAGCAAAATCACAGAATACAAGATCAATCTATGAACATCAACTATACATAGAATAACAATGAATGGGTAGAAACCAAAATTTAAGATAAAATACCACTTGGAATTTTTTTTTAATTTACATGCTAAAGCCTAAATTTAACAAAATACGTACAGGATTGGTGTGCTGAAAACCATAAAATGCTGATGAAAGAAATAAAAGAAATGTCTTTACTATGTTAAGACATAAATACTTAACATAGTAAAGACATCATTTCTCACCAAACGAATATACAGATTTACGACAGTTGCTATCAGACTTCCCAGCTGACTTTTTGTAGTTACAGATAAGATTATCCTAAAATTTATTTGGAAATGCAAAGGAACTAGAATAGTTAAAACAATTTTGAAAAATAAGAATGAAGTGGGAAAAAGCCTCCTACCTTCTACGTAATTTCAAGATGTGTTTTATGGCCACAGTAATCAAGACAGTGTGGTACTGGCAGAGAATAAACACCCAGATCAGTGGAACAAGAGGGAAAAACCAGCAATAGCCCCCGCACCAGTATAGCTAACTGATTTTCGAGAAAGCCACAAAAACAATTCAATGAAGGAAGGATGATGTTTTCAGCAACTGATGCCAGAACAGCTGGACATCCATAGGAAAAAAAAAAATTCTTGATCTAAACCTCTCACACCTTATGCAACACTTAGCTAAAACTAAACCACAGATTTAGCTGTAAAACATCTAGAGGATGACATGGGAGAAAAGAAAAATCTTTGTGATCCAAGACTTGAAGAGTTCTCAGACGTGACTCCATAAATGGAAAAAAAGCCCCAAACAAATTGGCAAATTGTACTTTACCAAAATTAAAACCTTTTTCTCTGCAGAAGACTCCATGAAGAGGAGGGAAAGTCGAGCTACAGAGTGGGCAGAAACACAAACCATACATGGGCTGAAGGACTCATCTAGCAGGTACCAAGAACTCCCCAATGTCAATAGTAAAATAAACAAAAGTCTAATTAGGAAACAGACCAAAGACATGAAGGAACATTTCACTGATGAAAATACACAGTTGGAAGGTAAGTACATGAGAGATGCCTGGGTGGCTCAGTGGGTTAAGCCTCTGCCTTTAGCTCAGGTCATGATCTCTGGGTCCTGGGATCGAGCCCCGCATCAGGCTCTCTGCTCAGCAGGCAGTCTGCTTCTCCCTCTCTCCCTCTGCCCCTGCTTGTGCTCTTTTGCTCTTTCTCTCAAATAAGTAAATAAAACCTTAAAAAAAAAAAAGAAGTACATGAAAAGATATTATACCCTTAGGGGAAGGCAGATGACCAGAGTGGGCTATCACTGTATTCCTCTTCAAATGGCTGGGTAAGAAACTGGCAGTAGAAAATGCTGGCAAGGGTGAGGAGAAATGATGGCTCATATGCCACTGGTGGAACGTTAAATGGTACAACTCCTCCAGAAAATAGTTTGGCAGTTTCTTAAAACAACAAATCACATGGCCCAGAAATTGCATTCCCAGGCATTTATGTTAACAATATGAAAACTTAAGTCCACACATAACCTGTATGTGATTATTCACAAGGGCTTTATATTCAACAGTTAAAAATTGGAAGCAATCAAAATGTCCCTTGGTTGGTTCAACAATGCCACAGAATGCCAGTCAGTGGTAAAAAAGAAAAAAAAAGAAAAAAAGGGCCCACTGTTGAAGCAGATCATGCCTTGGGAGGACCTCAGTGGCATTAAGCTGAGTGAAAAAAGGCAATCTGAAGAGGGCGCATGCTTATCATCGACTTACACATTGCATGCTTCTATTTATATAACATTCTCTAAGTGACAGAAGCGTAGACATGGGGGACACCTGGGTGGCTCAGTCAACTGAGCGCCCGCTTTCAGCTCAGGTCATGATCCCAGGGTCCTGGGATCAAGTCCTGCCTTGGGGTCCCTACTCAGTAGAGAGCCTGCTTCTCCCTTTGCCTACCATTCCCCCTGCCATGTGTTCTCTCTCTCTGTCTCTGATAAATAAATAAATAAAATATTTTTTAAAAAAGTGTAGAGATGGAAAACAGACTCATGCTATCAGGAGGAACAGGGAGGGAGTGGATGTGACCACAGAGGATCAGCAGGAGGGGATCCTGGTGGGGAGAGAATACTTCTGTATTGGTTGTGCTGGAGGTTACACCAGTCTACACGTGTGATCAAATGACATCTTGACACACACAACGTGCCAATGTCAACTGCCTGGTTTTCGAATTGTGCTCTAGTTACAGAAGATGTGCCCCCACGGACGACAACTGAGACTTTTCTGTACTGTCTCTACAACTTCCTGTAAACCTATAATTATTTCAAAAGAGAAAGTTTTTTTTAATGGTCTAAAATTTTTTAAAAATACATTCCAGCTTCATTGCAGCTCACTAAGTACTCATCACCACTCTTGGCAAGGCATCTGTATTGTAGGTGGGGGTAAAGGAGGACAGGACGATTCTTTAAATCAGAGATTTTGGTGAGAGCTGGAGGCGGGGTGGGTAAGTGTTTTCCTGTACATTGTACAGGGAATTTCAGCAGCATCTCTGACGCCTTTTATTAGATGCCCTCTACACCCCCAAGGTTGTGACCACCAAAACTGTCTCCAGACATTACCAAATGTCCCTTGGTGACAAAAATGCCCCTCCCTGGTAACCTCTGTGCTATACTAACCAAAAAAAGAATCTTTTCCTTTCTGCTGTAAAAAGTTTTGCCTCAAAAGAGCTCATATCGAATATGCTTATATTGGTCTTACGTTGTTTGAATAAATACAGGAGTTTCTTTCTGCCACGTTTAAGGACAGAGAAACGGAGCACTAGAAACAACACCAGGAACAGCCCAGCAGCCGATGTCAGTGCAAGGAAGAAGATGATGATCTGGGGGGTATGACCTTTAAAAAAGAGCAAAAGGAGAAATGCATGCAGATACATAGTTTTGCAAATATGCTTATATTTATAGTTACATTGGTAAACCCCTCATCACAAGGAGAAGTGGTGCCTTGGGCATCTCTAACCAGTTAACTTAATAAACTTCCCTGCATATAAGAAAACTTAAAAAAAAAAAACCCTAAGTATTTTTTTTTCCAGAGGCCCACGAAAATTAAGTGGCTTGGCCTCTCTAGAATGTGGAAAATATGGGATCTATAATCCCCTTAATTCGACATTATCAAAGGTGTAGTGTCTGCCTGGTAGTTCCACCTTCACCTTGTTCCGATTACTAATGTGCGCCTCAGATCGCAGGCCAAACACCTGAAAAAGTTTGATAGGCTTCTTGATGCCAGGATGAAAGAAGGAAGGCATGCAGGAGGTGCCCATTGTAGGCAGAGATGTGAGGCATCACAGTATTGGGGCGAGTTAGATTCCAATCAGAATAGCCATAATAACATCCCCTCTGGTTTGATGACAATGAACCAGCTACCTGGATCTCCTGCAAGGGCAGGCATGGCGGCAGAGGTGGTTCCTGGAGAGAAGTCAGCCAGAGCTGGCCCACATACTGCATCACTTTCCTTCGTCCCGTTCACAAGCACAGACTTTCCATCCAAGGAACAGCTTAGACCACCCAATGAAAAGAGTTCAAATAATTAATTTAGGTACAGGTCATTCTAATGGAATATATTGACATTTTCCATCCAATCAAGCAGCCTAGTGACAAAGATGTGTGGGTCTGGGTATAAAGACACTATGGAAAACATACCCTCGGCTGGCTCGTTTTCTCCAGCTTTCACAGTTCTCCATAATTCACCCTACTCTACCCAGCTGACTGGATTCTTCTTTCTTCCCTTCTGGGGAGCCCTGTCCCACAACTCTCCCCAGACTGTTTTGCCTGGCTAATCGCTCACCCTCAATTTCTTTATAGAGGTTTTTTGTTTAAAATATTTTTAAAGATTTTATGTACTTCCTTGACAGAGAGAGAGAGATCACAGGTAGGCAGAGAGGCAGGCAGGGCGGGGCGGGGGAAGCAGGCTCCCCGCTGAGCAGAGAGCCTGATGTAAGGCTCCATCCCAGGACACTGAGACCATGACGAGCTGAAGGCAGAGGCTTAACCCACTGAGCCACCCAGGCGCCCCTTGCCCTTAGTTTCTTAAGCATATTTGAAGGACATCTCTTAAGCATATATGAAGGACAGACAACCTAGCATAAGGGTTAGGAGTTCCTAACCCTATGATGTGTTGGCATCAGACAGATGTGGGTTTGAGGCTGGGGTCTTTCCCTGTGCAGAATGACCATGGGCAGGTTAAGAAAATCTCTCTAAGGC
Organism: Taxidea taxus jeffersonii; assembly: GCA_003697995.1. Classification (NCBI taxonomy): domain Eukaryota; kingdom Metazoa; phylum Chordata; class Mammalia; order Carnivora; family Mustelidae; genus Taxidea; species Taxidea taxus. The sequence goes on along the minus strand of ML108815.1, from coordinate 43,531 downwards.
TGTTTTGTCATCTGTAAGAGAAGGTATATTTACTCCCGAGGACTGTTGTGAAAAGTAAATGAGTGGTCCCAGGGACACACTTGCAGGGGCTGGACTTTACGAACCCAGACCCACACATCCCAATAAATGGTAGCTGTCATCTGATTATCACCACCATCACCATCTCTGATGCCATTACCATCATCATTGTCCTATGTCTTTTCCCTGATCCTGTTATCTAATGCAAACCCACTCTTCCTCTAAAACCAGTTCAATCCCACTTTCCATGTAGACTCATTGACTTCTCCGAACTATTTGTGTTAAAAGACCTACAAAAACAAACAAAAAAAACCTTTCCTAATCTGTACAAACCAATACTTCTGTAAAACCTAAGAATTTAAATGCAAAATAATAATCAAAATGATTTTCTAGTAAGAAAATCAAATGAAAAACAGAACAAAGGCATACAAAATACAAGACCTCAATCTTTATGAGTTGACAGACACATATGACTCTGCCAGCTGCCTTACACATTTCTTTTTTTTTTAAAGATTTTTTATTTAATTATTTTTTTTAAAGATTTTTATTTATTTGTTAGAGAGAGAGAGAGCAGAGGCAGAGGGAGAAGCAGGCTCCCCGCCAGGCAAGGAGCCCGATGTGGGACTCGATCCCAGGACGCCGGGATCATGACCTGAGCCGAAGCTTAACCAACTGAGCCACCCAGGTGCCCCTGCCTTACACATTTCTAAACGCTCCCTCTCAGAGTGTGTAGTGTTCCTGCCACAGACACCACAAACTGTCCTCAGACCACACTCTGAGGAGCTCTGCTCCTGATCACACAGGCCAACAGGCGTCTTCCCGTGGATGCCGCTGGCTGTTCTACTTTGGTGATGGTCTTGTTTGCCCAAGTAGGTGTTGGGTTTTTGAGGAAACATAGTTCACCCTTCTTGTGTCACTCTCAGTGCTGGCCCTGCGCCCTTGGAGATGGGCTGAGTGATCGGTGAGGAAAAGCAAGAGGCAGCAAGGAGCTTGGAAGGAAACAGAATGGAACAGCTGGGGCAGACAGTGGCAAAGCTCCAGCCAAGTTGAGCTAAGTGCTCTGGGCATTATTTCTGCAGAAAATGCTCACTCTGCGTATCCAAGTACTACAACCTCATACTGTCCACACGCCGCCTATTTGTATGCTCTTCTGTGTACTTGTATGCTCTTCTATGCCTATACTTGATGGATTTAAGTAGGTTCCATGCCCACATGGGACTGGAATTCACGACCCTGAGATCACGAGTCACGCGTTCCACCGACTGACACCAGCCAGCGCCCCAGGCAGATTTTTTTAAAACTTCAGTGATAACGTTCTTTGTCTTTAAAAATGTTAACCCAGGGACATCTGGGTGGCTCAGTCGGTTAAGCCTCTTTCCTCAACCCAGGTCATGATCCCAGAGTCCTGGGATTGAGTCCGTAGTCAGGCTTCTTACTCAATGGGGAGCCTCTTCTCCCTCTGCCTTCCATTCCCCCTGCTTGTGCGCGCTCTCTCTTTCTGACAAACAAATCTTAAAAAAGTAACTTCATACAAAATAGATACATAAACCAAAAAGGTTAACCCAGATCCTCTATTTTGAAAGCAAAAGGAAATTATATGTACTTTGTCCAGGCTTGACAGCTGCCACGTTTCTGATCATTAAATGTCCCAAAGCGACAGTCTTTACAACCTGCATAAAAATTAAAGCAACAGTTAAAAAGGGGAATATTTTTAAGATTTCATAACTTCTCCTGTGATGAACATAATTACACAATAACAAAGTCATTAACAATACAATCACCACAGTCTGTTCAACAATGCCTCTGGAAACAAAACCCCAAGATGACTAAAGTTGTTGTTCTAATTGTACATAGACTATTGTGTATAAATGTATAAAAATGCATGATCCTGGTGAATAACAAATGTTGCGGTTTCAAATTATTTCCATTGATTGAAAAATAATTTTGTAATTATATCCTTGACTCAGTGGTTCATTGGATGTTACTTTAAGGTTCTACTCATCTATGTGTTACTTTATAGTCAAAGGACAGAGACCCAAATTAATGACATATGTCTAGATAAGCAGACTTGCCCTAGATTGAAGATCAAACCTACCCTCCTTGGCTAATTCTTGACCTTGTTTACAATCTGGTTCACACATGGCACATCCTGTCCCCAAGCAGTGGAATCCTGAGATGCACTCACATTCTGCATTGCTGATGGGGGAACACACCTTCTTGGTCCTGAAAACACCTACAAAATTTCCCAAGTTATATTACACTCGACCTCTGACTCCAGGAAGCAAATTGATGTTCTGCAGTACAAATCATGCTAAAAAAAAAAGAAAAACAACCCTCCCCCACAAAAACCATGCTCACCCTTAAAATGTTCTTGTTGACCTTAAAGTATAAAGTTCATTTTAAAATCTCTATAGAAGACATTTTTATATTTTCCAAATTAAATGCTTCTTCCTCATCAAATGAGTGTGTCCTCTAGTATTTAAAAGCTCAATCTACAGATTATTGCTTTTACAGCAGATTATTTTACTAGACCTGCCTTATGACAGAGGAACCAGCATAGTTAATGCTTAACATTCTCCAGAGAGGTCAACACACTAGGGAAAAAAACCTGTCATCCCAACACATGTCTGGATCAACAAACATCTTTTAAATCATACCTTCACACCGCCTGCATATGACACAGGACTTTTGTCCACTGGTGCTGGAGAAACTATTTGGAGGGCAAGGAATGCAGATCTGACCCTTGCTTTTCCCACAGAAAGTACCTAAGAAGGTAGATAATAGGTGTTCTGTTTGACAATGCACAGCCATTGCCCAAAGCATTATGAAGTTCACAAGAAAACTAGAGTAAGAAACAATGATTAGTTTCTAGGTGGCACAGTGATATACTTTATTTTGATTGACTTTTATAATTATACTTATGCATTTGCAAGATTTCCCTTAGCATAGCCACAGAATTATAAATAACAAAGTATAGATATTGCAATAAACCAACAGAAAGAGGGATGCCTTGGTGGCTCAGTGGGTTAAGCCGCTGCCTTCGGCTCAGGTCATGATCCCAGCGTCCTGGGATCGAGTCCCGCATCGGGCTCTCTGCTCAGCAGGGAGCCTGCTTCTCCCCTCCCCTCTCTGCCTGCCTCTCTGCCTACTTGTGTGATCTCTGTCAAATAAATAAATAAAATCTTAAAAAAAAACCAACAGAAAGAAAACTGTTTCCTTCAACTATTGATCAAAAATGAATTTCTCTTGATTGATCCAGGAGATCCCTATGACGGGATTCAGGAGATCCTTTATCAGGATACTAAAATGTAGATGTGTCTGCTTCTCCCCACTGTGCGAAGCCCCCTGCCCCTTCTTATTCCTTGCTGTGCTCCCCAGGCTGAGCACAGGTCCTCACAGATAAGGCTGACACTTACTGAGGTCTTGCCCTGTGCCATGCACTGTTCAGAACCTAGCACAGGATCCTCCCAGCAGAACTGTAAGATAGGTTCTTTCATATCCCCAGATCCCAAAGCTGGGGCGCAGGGGATTAAGTGACATGGCTACATTCACACAGCCAAGATGCAGCATCCAAGAAATATTTGTAAATGAATGAATAAAAAAATTGAAGCAGAACTTAGTAACCCTGACTACTAGACTACCTGAACCATGAGTTCAACAGAACAGATCAAACACACATGTTAATTTGGTTCTTACCAGCTGGGCATTTACTACAGGAATCCTGCATTGATCTTGTCCTCTCAAAATTCATGACCAATAATACAGCAGCCACTATGTTGTAATAGCCACTGCCCATGGTGAAATCTTGCATAGATAGGATACGAGCAAAGAAGATTCCAAGAGTAGCTGGTTTCACAAATACCAGTCTGCAAAAGGTAAAAATTTCCAAGAATGAGGTGGCTTCTCCTTTTAGGATTATCTACATTTCAACCATTACCTATGCCATCCACAAGCTAACTCGGGGATTTTCAGAAACAATTAATGACAGAAGATCATGGAAAATCTGGCAAATGCATGGACAGACAGTTCTATGATAAGACGAACCTGACTACACACATAGCTTTGTGCAGGTTTGCCAAAATCTAAGCATGCACTCTCCAACATGTTTTGCCAAAATGGAGAAATAACAATAACAAGAATTTTGGGGACTTTCATAGACACTTAACACTAGCATCCAGATTTCAACAGTGCCAGCTGTTTGCTTCAAATGACAATCTGTCCATCCTATCTAACAGTTCAGCTCGGTGGGGAGATGTCTCATTACTCTTTCCCCATCGTCAGAACAATATGTGAACATTTCAACACCCAGTAGTTAAAATGCTGAAGCACCGCTCTGCTCAACTCATGATCACATTTTCTTAATTGGCATATATTTGCCCATTTTGAGATTTGAAGCTCATATAGTAACAGAACTAAGAAGTAAGAAATCTCCTTCGGCCAGCTGCTTGATCTTTATTTAATAGGCTATGGAATAAAACTTAATAGAAATTAGAAGGGCAAAAAGTTTAGACATGGAGAAAGGGAATAAAACTTCTGTCCTTACCCCAACTCCGTTCCCCCGACTGTCCCCAATGGACAAATCTTGAGGTCTCAGGGCTGGTGAAGAACTTTCCACTCCTTGATCTTCAGAGCAGTGAGGTTCTGCCTCTCGTTCTCTGCAAGTCAAGCATGGGGGTTTGGTGACTCAGCTGGGGGCGGGGCCTCATGGGAAATCCCCAACACGACTCTGTGAGGTCGCCCATTTGATGTTTGCTGACCCCAAAATCCCCTAGAGCCCCCACCCTCTCTTGATAATGGTTCTTAAGAACCATTTCTTGGAAGCAGCTATGTACCATTAGGATATCTTTCAGATGACTTTGGGAAAGGATGTTGTCACTTAAAGTAGCTTTCCTTGTCAAAGCCTTTCGTGCGTCCTACACATACTTGAGATTTGAGGGATGAAATCCACTTCTAAAGAAATATCAGTACTTTCGCCATACCCCACCTCCTGCCCTATAATAATATGATGCTCTAGCCATAATCACTGATGCGGCTGATGTACCAGGCATCACTCTAATAAGCACTTAAATGAATACTATCCTCAAAAAAACCCCAGAAGTTGACATTATCATTATCATTAGAGTAGCATTATGCAAATGAGAACATTGTGCCTATGAATCTAGCCAGATAACCAGCAGGATGGGGAGCCGGGATTGGAACCCGTGGCAACCAGAGCTCCACTGAGCTCCTTGCTGTGTGGGTGAGACGTGGGAAGAAAGGAGAAATGGAGAGAAGTGGAGACAAGGAAGACAGAACGTATATGGTGGATGACTTTGGATAAAGTTGAGATCTACGAGAGGTTTTTTTTTTTTTTTAAGAAAACCATTATTTCAATTTAAAAAGGTGGGGGGGAGAAGAAGGAGCACCTGGCTGGGTCACCCTGGAAGGGTATGCAACTCTTGATCTCGGGGTCCTAAGTTCAAGCCCCATGTAAGGTGTAGAGATTGCTTAAGTAAACAAATAAAAACTTAAAAAAATTGAAAAGGAAGAAGAGGAAGAGGAGTGCAGGAGAAAGAGAGGAAGAAGGGGTGGTGAGGAGGAGGGAGGAAGAGGAGAAAGATGCTCTAGGGACACCAAGATGAACCTGTCCAGCATTGAGAGGCTAGGGGACCCTTAAGAAGACAACCAGGGAAACTATAACAACAGTGGTTTTAACTAAATCAGATGGCTTTCCATTAGGATCCAAACAGAAAAGACCTATTTTCTCCCAGGAGACATTCTAGGGCTTAGTGTCAAATTGGGGAGGAAGAGAGGGAAGGAGGGAGCTAATGTTTATTAAACACTTGCTATGTGGTAAGAACTTTACATGCTTCCACGACCCCTATCATGCCGTCCTCCTCCTTAGAAACTTTCAGTGGCTCCCTGTTGTCTACTAAAGGAAACCTAGATCCTATAGCCCACTATTCAAAGACCACTGGGACCTCACCAAAAGACCTTTAAAAAAGTTAAGATATAACTCACACAACATAAATTTTACAATTTTAAAGAGCTTGTTTCACAGAATTCACTGATATTCACTATGTTGTACAACTATCATCAGGATGTCATTCCAGAACATTTCCATCACTCCCCAGAGATACCCATGAGCCTTGACCCTGGTAACCACAAGTCTGCTTTTTGTCTCTATGAATTTGCCTGTTCTGGACATTCCACATCCATAGGCTCATCCGAAAGACACCTGGCACATGGGTCTCAAGAAAACAGTAACTGTTATTACAAGACTTACTGCTTTAAAATTTTCCTTCCCTAGCTCCCAGGTTGGTGAACCATAAAGGAACCGGGACAAGTAGCAAAAGAGAAGGAAAATGCATGGGTTGTCCACAGAACTTATTCCCAAATTCTGAGAGCCCTCGGAGAGTCACTTTACCTGTGATAATTATGGGATCTCCTCCACTGGCTTCAGGAGAATCGGCCCCATGTAGGAGCTTCATACCATATAGAAATGACATTGCTGATCACCTAACACTTTCAAAGTCACCCATCTAACCAAGGTGCCCCCTCATTTACATATGGTCTTCTGTTTGACTTTGCCGTGTGACATTTAACTGGACTCTATTTTCATTTAACTAAATGGTACTAATGTTACTTACTAATCTACCTTTTGGATAGTCTGTGGGTGGAGACATTACCTCCTCTGACAGTGACGTCTGTCATTTCCCAGCACAGTAACTAACTGGCTTTTTCAGGCAGGGCTAGTGACATAACAGTCTTCACTGAGAGGAAAGATTCTCAAATTAGTTCACCGGTCCGTGTTACACAAAGTCAACCGCTTCAGTCTACTGAAGGCTATGCACAGTTCCATTCGAGTGTTTAAGGGGTTGTATACTCCTTCAACATTCTCTTTTTTCACTTAACACACTCGTTTGATAAAACCATCACAGGAAGCTAAGGCAAATTTTGTAGTGAACCTGATGCACGTGCTATCCACGTTAACCAAAGGTAAGCGTGGCTCTTGGTCTATGGCCTAGAAACACATGGTGACAGCAATCTCTGTACTGGGCTGTGGCCTCAGAGCAGCAGGCATGGTGTGAGCCCCCGAGTGCTGCAGCTGGGAAAGGCAAATTAGTTAACCACAGCCTTGGAGTGTAATAGATTCTCGTATAATCTATTGTTTTTGCAATACCTGGGATGAAACAGATTCTCATGTAACCTATTATGTTGCAAGAATTTTATGGCAAGTAGAGTTTCCAAAAGCCTCAAGTGTCCATCTTCTTGATCTTATTAATGTTCCTGTTTGTGGTTCTGGGAGTTCTTGTGGATTAGTGTGGAATTCATAACAGTTGCACATGAAGTCTGAGGAACCCTTTGCAATATTAATTCATATTACTTTTAAATACCTATATGCAGAGTAAGTAACATAAGAACTGCAGGGTTGGGGGCACCTGTACAGTCTGTACAGAATGTGACTCTTAATCTTGGGGTCATGAGTTCAAGTCCCATGTTGGGTGCAGAGATCACTTAAATAAATAAACAAATAGGGGCACCTAGGTTGCTCAGTACTTGAGTACCTGACTTGATTTCAGCTCAGGTCATGATCTCAGGGTTGTGAGAACAAGCTGCGCGTTGGGCTCCACGCTGAGTGTGGAGCCTGCTTGAGATTCTCTCTCCCCCTCCCCCTACCCACCCTCACCCCACTCACACGCTTTCTCTCAAAAAAAAAAAAAGAAACTTAATTACATTTCAAAAATAAAAAGCTTCAGATACATTGAAATAATTTTAGCTATTTGATATTTATCAATTATCATTTTTAATAGATAATTTTAAAGCTTTTAGTAGAGTAACTTTTTAAAAACAAACATGAAAAATTTTATTTGAAAAAATTCTATTTACATTTACATTTTACATTGCATGCATATAAATTCTGTATGCTTTGAGTACGATTATATGGTTTTTTTACTCTTTTGTCAGCACTGTTGACAAGACACAATTATGTGAATTTCTCAATTACCACAAATGAAATAAAGGCAAGAAAAAAAATTTTTGTGGAGCAAATACATAATAACTTGTGAATTATCTGTCTTTACCACCCATTTAAACATTCCCAGACCATCCAAGTACATTCAGTTAACTGCAATAATTAAATTCGGTTATCATTGCCATTTTCCCAACTTTGTGACATAAAAACAATTACTATTATTATTTTGAAGACATCTCTGTTGGAGTAGAAAAACAACACATTTAACACACCTTTAGCTTGATTCGCCACTGTTAAATATTCAGACCTATGGTGTGTGAGTTCCATTTCTACCCCTGCTCCAGACTCCACAAGTGTTAGCAAAAGCGTCGAGAGGCACGTAGCAGGCATTCAAGAAACCTTTATTGAGTGAATGAATGAGGACATGAATGCATGAGTTTGTTAATTCCAGTCTCACAGCCCGCCTACCTCCTCATGCCCTGAACTTTTCTTTCTCTCTCTCCCTTGGAGAATCATTCCGGGATGTGTACCCCCACCTACGCTGTACCCTTCCCTTCCTGGGGTCTCCCGTAAGATGCTTCTCTGCTGACGGCTGACATTTACAGCGTGCTTACTCCCTGTGAGGCATTATTCTACACGTTTACATCATTTTCCCAATTATACCTTCCAATAGCCTTTGTCCTTACTTTACAGATGAGAAAACTGGGGCACAGAGAAGCTGGGTAGCCTGTCCAGTGTCACCAGGCTGGTAAGGAGCAGAGAAAGGGTTCACCTGGCTGAACCCTTTTTTTGTGGGTGGTGCCCTTTCATCCTGAGATCTCTGTGTTTACCCCTCACCGAATAATGTTCTTAAGTTTGTAAAATATAATACAAAGGATTACAGAGGAAACTAAGTGCTTTGAAATCGACTCACCAAATACTTAAAAGGCCAACTTGCAATGTGGTGCTATGTGGACTTCATCACTAACACACACCTGCCATAATTTCAAATTAACCACGAGTCACAATTTCAAATTAATCATGAGTGCAAATGGTATTTTGGGATATCTGCAAAAACTGTAACATGATATGAAAGTAACTGATTTCCAGTGGTGCGATATCAAAGATACCGTGCCTCTGGCTATGCTCTGTCAATTTTTAAATTCAAGATCGAAGGAAATGCTAGATTTCTGCTGGAAGTTAGTGAAAATAAAAGATGTAATTTTTCCCATCCAAGTTCACAGACCCCTGAGTTTTATCGGTGCCCCTTGGTCCCTTCCGCGGACCCCAGGAATCAGGACAGCATATCTTCTCGGCACACCGACAGCCAAAGAAGCCAGGGCCGGAGCCCCTGCTGTTCTCACTCCAAGGCTACCTTAACACTGGGCCCAGAGTCATGACTCACTCGGGAGCTACTCATTCCTGTGAATGAATAAAAAGATTGGTTGACTCAGCAGCGGAGCCTAAGGCTGCCGATGTGCGGTTTGAGAGCTGAGTCGGAAACCACATTTGAGCTCATCTCTGTGAATGATTGCCAATCAACTGACAGTCGATTCAACTTTGAGAAAGGTGACGAAGAGTGCAATCAATAGCAGCCACTTTTTGGAGGAAGCTAGACTGACTTCTAAAAATTCAAGAGCATGTAACCAAAAATTATTAAGTACGTGAGTGTTCTATATTTTAAAATCCCACTGAAGATCGCTGCCACAGGCCACCACTTAGGGCGAAATGTTCTTTGGACTGCAAGTGACAACTGTGATCGAAGAAAAATCATCCCAGCAAGCAAAGTTGTCCTGAAGCTTATGACTTTCTGCTGAAAGCCAGCTTCTGCCTGTGGCCACTCTCCCTAGCATTCACCTTAGCCCTGGGGAAGGACAGTGTTTTTATAATGAACAAATGCACAAATATATCTGATTATTTAACAAACTCAACTTTTGTCAACTAACCTACGTCTTCTTTTTCTTCCAAATCAAAAGCAAGACAACATCAGAAGATGGATTTTGTTTCCTTCTGAACTTTTTTCTTTAAGATTTTATTTATTTGACAGAAAGAGAGAGAGCACAAATAGGCAGAACAGCAGGTAGAAGGAGAGGGAGAAGCAGGCTCCCCGCTGAGCAGAGAGCCCAACCTCAGGACCCTGGGAGCACGACCCAAGCCGAAGGCAGACATCTGAGGCACCCAGGCATCCCCTCCATCTGAACTTTTCAATGGTGATTGGTATTCTCTACCAAGTAACTCCAGTCACATGTCAATCCATTTCATCCTTTAAAATCCGTGTCCCTGTCTTCCCGATTTCCATTGCAATGGAAGACGGCTCCATAAACCATCGGTTTTCATTGAGATTTTTTTTTTCAGTTAGTGCCACCGCACTAACTAAGAGTTCTAATGGACACACATGTAAGTCACGAACACCTAATAGGTGCCTAGGAGGTCGATCCCACTCTAGCAATTTCCAAGTCTTGCTGTTACTATCATTACATTATTCTCTATCCCTTATCAACTCAATAAATTCGATGCATGAGCATTTACTGAATGTCTGATGCAAGCGTGCACAGGATTTGACCCGTGGCTTCTCCCACTCTGAGTCCTTCCACTCCCCTCAAGGGTGCCTGCCCTGCTGTTCTTTGATGGAGGGAACACACACCCGCTTCAGGGCCCTTCTTTGCTGCTCTCTCATCTAAAAATCTCGTCTCACTTTCTACATGACCTGTCCCCTCGTCTCACTTAGGTTTCCTCCTCTCCCTGTTACTCTCCATCTCCTTTCACCCCTCTACTTTCCTTAATTGTACGTATCACCACATGACACACAGTTATCGGTGCATTTGCTCATTGTTTTCTCCCACTCTCAGGGAGGTGAGCGCCGTAGGAGAGGATGGGGTTTTTCACTGTATCCCCAGCTCCCAGGGCGGCGCTGGGCACAGGACAGGCACTCAAAGCTTCCTGAATGAGTTTTGCTGTCTTGTGAGGTGTACCTAGGTAAGGCCCCATGCCAACAGCCTTCACACCCTGGAGAGGGAGGAAGTTTGCACAAATAACTACGATAAGGCCGCCCAGCCTTACAGATTCTGTAACAGGAGAACAAAGTACTATAGGAATATTTTATATGGTCTCCTGGAGCGCTCTGCACTACAACTGGGTCTTGCAAAATGGAAAATACCTTGAAAGGCTGGTAGGGACGCAGATGCATTCCAGTTAGAGAGAACTGCTTTGTGCCAGAGCATGGAGGAAACAAATACAGGGTACTTTCTGTACCAGGAACAGAAAAACTGAGTGAGGGAGTAAGAGGTTAAGAATGTGGAAGATAAGGAACCGCAGCGTGGAGGGAGAGGGACTGGAACACTGTTGCATACCTTGATTGCAATCCCTTGTTCAGGCATGCGCTGCCAAAGCCAGCAGGTCCACAAGCACTAGGCAGCCAGGTCAAAGGTTGCCTGGAGGGGTGCCTGGGTGGCTCAGTGGGTTAAAGCCTCTGCTTTCGGCTCAGGTCATCAGGTCATGATCCCAGGGTCCTGGGGTCGAGCCCCGCATTGGGCTCTCTGCTCAGCAGGGAGGCTGTTTCCCTTCCTCTCTGTCTGCCTCTCTGCCTACTTGTGATCTCCGTCTGTCAAATAAATAAATAAAAAACCTTAAAAAAAAAAAAAAAGGTTGCCGGGAAGTTTTCACCGTGGGCGCAGCCCCAGCTTAACACTACGTGCAGCAAGTGGGATACAGGACACAAAGGGCAGGAGCAAGGACTCAAAGTTCTGCTAGAGTCCAATGTGTGCTGCTGGCGGAATACTGATCGCTTCGACCACCGAGAAAAATGCCGCTGTGGCTCGTGGATCAGCGTGTTGCCAAGATCCCTGGGATCTGGAAACCCCGCAGCAGAACTAGAATAAAGGACCAGGGCCGGACACAGCCCGATGGAACCCCACGTGTCAGCCCCTCGGACCTCTTGTTCTACGCAGGATCTCACGAGGTCCTCCATGGGCCGCTATTACTATTCACACCTCACAAACGAAAGGTGTTTTTAACGCCTTCGATAACCCCATGTCGAAGTCCTCATCAGATCCTCATCCGTTAGGGTGGCAGTGAGCAGCCAGCAAAGAGCAGGGCGGGGTGTTCCGCCAAGAGCCAGGGAGAAATGAGAACGGACGAGGCCCACGGCGCGGCCCCGTTTCCGACGCGGGGCTCCGCAGGCTCTCCAGAGGGCCGCCGCTGGGCGACCAGCGACCCGCACGCCGCGGCGCCCCCGGGCGCGAGCACGTGCGCGTCCGTCTGCGCCCGCCACCGAACCCAGTGTGGGATGCGGGGGAGGGAAGGGCCGACTTCCTGCCCCGCCTACGCTAGCCGCAACCTCGCCGGAAGTTCGGGGGGTCGCGGAGGAGTGACGGCGACCTCGCCGCGGCCCGGAGGCCTTTGGGATACTTCCGGCCGGAGGGCCGACCGAGGCCGGCCGCCACAGGCTGGAGCGCGCGCTGCCCCGCCCCCTGCGGCGCGGCTCGGCCAATCCCGGGCGCCGCCGGGGACCGCCCGCCCCGGCCGCCGGAAGCGGGCCTGACGTCACTGCGGGTCTGCCGCCGGCCTCCGGCCTCCGGCCGGCCGTAGGAGTGGTGCCGGGTGGCCCACGCTCGGGGGGCTTTCAGGCCGTTTGGGAGCAGAGGCGAAGCCACTCCCCCGGGGCCCCTCACAGACCTGGGTGTCAGAATTTCCCCCTTGCGCCAGCGCTGCCTCAAATGTCAGGGCTCGCCCACTCGTCTCCTGTGTCGCCGACCTAACCTTTTGGGGGCTCGGAGGGGAAATTCGCCGTTTCTGCCGGACCTCTCCGAGGCTCGCCCGGACCAGCCTTTAGTGACAGTTGGAAAGTGCCCTCACTCAGTGCTGCGCTTTAGCCCCTCGCCCTTTTTAGTGAACCTGGGAAAGGATGAAAATATAGGGACCCTATTCGCTGCACCTAAAACTTCCCATTCGGTGTCCGGCGAGATGAATTTAATGTGGAAGAGAAGATAAAACAGGAGTGAGAAATTGGTTGGAGCCCCATTGCAAACTGTAGTGTTCTACAAACACAAACTTGATCTATAGCGAAAGTCACAGGAAGGAACATCTTTAGGGGGAAACTAAGATACGGCTTAGCAAACTGAGCACCTGCTATGTGCCCGGGGCTGTAGCAGATGACAGGGATTCAGCCGTGACCCAGACAGGAAGGTCCTACTGAATTCGCACGAGCAGAGGGAAACGCGTAAGTAAACAAAAGACAAAATGCTAAGTAAGGACTATCAATGAGCTAAAAGACACATCCACATTCATAGAAAATGAGGGTTTCATGAGATGCGAAATGTTAAGTGATGAGCGGAAAAAGAATAAGTAACCCGGCAGCAGTTTCTTTGCTATTTACTGTGATCAGGCTACTTTGGGGAAGGGTTGTTTTTTTGGAACCAGGATCAGAATGGCCACGGGTGGTTGTTGTTAATGTAGGGCAGGCAAAAACTGTACCTCTATCTCCTTAGGGTCTCTGGCAGGGTCTGAGAATGAAATGGACATAAAAAGGTTAACAGAACAAAAGCATACAAGTTATTTAAGTTTTAGGAGTCCCAGGAGCCTTCATAAGAAAATGAAGACCCAAATAGGTGGCAAAAGGTAAATGTTTACATAGGGAGTTGAGCAAAGAGTGGCAACTATGGAAAAGTAGCTAAAGTAAAACAGGGCGAGTGAAGGAAGATGAGTTATTGTAACAAGGTCTCCACGTGCAAATTCTTCCAGACTCAAGTGCTTCTGTGGTGGTGGTTCTTTCCTCTTGGCAGAGAGGGCAGCTCTCACCTGAGAGTTTCCTCTTCTGCTTTCAGGATGAAAAAAATGGGAATCTGAGTGCCTTTCTTGCACTTCTTGTTTAAAAAAAAATGCCTTTAACTAAAAATAATATGGCAAGGTGACATTTGGAGGTAGCATGTCCTGAACTCTGTCACTCACATTATCAATATCATTTCTCCATTGCTGGATGAGGAGCTCATCAAGGCAGAACAGTATCTTTTAATTAAATGTTTCAAGCGCTTCAAGAAAAAGATTTTAGCCTCTCTGAGAACAGCCAGAGACTTTTAGTTTGCACGTCCTGCAATGCATAAAGACTTGCCAAATGTTGAATTAAATAGTGAATAGGATGAGGTTTTCCTGCCTGGAAATCAGGGACTGAATTAGAAGGTGTCCTCACTGACAGTAATAAAGCAACACTTTTTGGTGAATGGTTGAATTTTTTGTTTTATTCTGCAAATGTGTGATGAGAAATAGCTATGAGCTAAAAAGTTAAGATGAGTGTCATGGGTGTTACGGGCTTATTAAGAAATACTGATAGAGTTTATGGTGGCTAGAATGTGAACTTTGGTATCAGAATATCTGAATTTGACCAAGACTCTGTAGGACCTTTTAGTCATCTCAGCCCTCCAGACCCCAGCCTCTGCAGCTGTGAAATGAAAAGTATGTTTTCCAGGAAGTTAATATACAATGTCTAAAACCAATAAGGAAAAATTACAGTATAGGATACTGTTTAAAAGTACAGTTGACTCTTGAACAATGTAGGGCCAGCAAACACTCCCCCACCTCCCAGCCTGTGCAGTCAGAAATTTGCATATAACTTTGACTCCCCCCAAAATTATTTAAGAAATTAATAGTCCACTGCTGATTGGAAAGCGTACCAATAGCATAGTCAATTAACACACACTTTGTTATATTTTACATATACCGTATTCTTATAATAAAATAACCCAGGGAATAGAAAATGTTACGAAAATCATAAGGAAGAGGGACACCTGGGTGAGTCGGTTGGTTGGGTGTCTGCCCTTGGATCAAGTCACAATCCCGGAGTCCCACGATCGAGCCCCATGTTGGACCTCCTACTCAGGGGGGAGTCTGCTTCTCCCTCTGTCCCTCTGCCTGCTCATGCTCTCTCTCTTTCTCAAATAAATAGAATCTTAAAAAAAAATCCTAAATAAGAGAAAATACATTTAGAGTACTGAACTGTGTTCATTGAAAAATATCTGTGTGGACCCATGTAGTTCAAGCCTATGCTGTTGAAGGGTCAACTATTGAGAAAATTACAAGAACTAATTTTAAAAAGTTGAAAATATTTGCCTCTGGAAAGCAGGGTTGAGGGGTAGGAAGGACTGAGTCAGAAGACTGCTGTTTTTCATTATGAGCCTTTTGAAGTCATATCACTGAGCTGTTATGTCATATCAAAATCTGAGTACTACAGTCTGCCATTTGGCTGTGGTCACTGCCTTGGGTACAGGTACAGGTTGGCTGAGGGAGCTCTGTTCCACATCTGTTTAATCTGAAACCCAGGTTGAATGGGCAGCAGGAGCAGCCCTGGAGGAAAGCCCTTTATATGACAGCGCAAATGTACAAGAGAGCAAGCCTGGTCACCAGGTCAGTGCTTTTCAAGGCTTCAATCAGGTCTCATCTGTTAACATTCTGTTAGCTAAAACAAGGCCAGAGCCGGGGCGCCTGGGTGGCTCAGTTGGTTAAGTGTCAGCCTTCAGCTGAGATCATGATCCTGGAGTCCTGGGACTGAGCCCCACATCAGGCTCCCTGCTTAGTGGGGAGTCTGCTCCTCCCTCTGCCCTTCCCCCTCCCTCTGCTCTGTCATAAGTAAATAAAATAAAAATCTTAAAACAAAAAATAAAATAGGCAGAGAGCCTGGTTCTCCCTCTCCCTCTGCCTGTCTCTCTGCCTGCTTGTGATCTATTGCTCTGTCAAATAAAGTCTTATAAATAAATAAATAAATAAATAAATAAATAAATAAAACAAGGTCAAACCCAAAGTCAAGGGGCAGGAAATATCCTCCACTCATGCAGATGAAAGAGGAAAGAGTGGATATTTCTAAAAGATAATCTACCATAAGCAATACTTGAGTTGTAAACACTGTGTGCAATGTATTCATTTGATAAAAATCGATGCTGACCCAGGTCCATTTCAGATCTTGATGGTGATGCAGATGTCTCAGGAGTGTTAAGTCAAGTTCATTCTCTCTCCCGTTCACCACCACCATCTGTCTTGCCATTGTTGTTCTGTGCTGGCTATCTCATGCTGCAGCAGGCCACCAGCACGGCTGCCTCCTTCCAAGAGTTGACTGCGGGCACTGGAACACAACAGACCATCTTTGGTCTTCCTTCATCTACCTAAATCCCTCCTTAACACACATCTGACCACTTGCCTATTTCCCACCATACTTCAAAACTGAAAGGGGGTGGCTTTTCCTGCTTCCTCTTTAAACAGCTGAAGATAAAGTCATTACAGAACTCCCAAAATGCTTTCTTAAAACGCCAAATGATTATTTAAAGATACTTAGGAATTTTGCACAGTGCAGTGTTGCAATTTATAAATCTATGTACAATTCTTAGTAAAAACCACTCTCACCACCATTGTAAGGATCTCATGAAATATATTAAAGCACTCTGTAAACCAACAAAGGCATGTAAGTTATTATTGGAAAATACATGTTTTTTTTTTTTAAAGATTTTATTTATTTATTTGATAGAGATCACACAAGCAGGCAGAGAGGCAGGCAGAGAAGGGAGGGGAGAAGCAGGCTCCCTGACGAGCAGAGCGCCCGATGTGGGACTCGATCCCAGGACGCTGGGATCATGACCCGAGCCGAAGGCAGTGGCTTAACCCACTGAGCCACCCAGGCGTCCCGGAAAATACATGTTTTTAATAGCTAAACTGAAACTTGAAAAATACCCAGTGTATTTAAAATACTGTTTGAGCTCACATATTACTGGTGAGAGTGGTAAGTGACTCAACTTGTATGGAGTTGATCGATGTGTCCACCACTCCTGGGAATTTACTCCCCAGTTTTGCCTATACAAGTAGGACATATGAATAAGGTCATCCAGCGGTTAAGCATCTGACTGTTGATAGCAGCTCAGGTCTTCATCTCAGGGTTGAGAGTTCAAGCTGCAGGGGCTGGGCTCCGTGCCGGGCAGGGAGCCTACTTAAAAAAAAAAAAAAAAAAAGTTGGAAATAACCTAAGTGTTTATCAGTAGGGCACTGATAAACTCTGAGACACGTCACAGTGGCATACTATCTGAAAAAGAAGTTCCTTTTGAGAAGGAAAGGTCTCCAACATAGTAAGGTGGTGGCAGGGAGAGAAGGACGGAACAATACAGTCTGCTACCTTTCTACAAGAAAGTAAAACTGTATTTGTTGGTGCTTGTGCAAGGAAATCCTGGAAAGATGCTCAGGAAACTAAGACAACGTTACCCGCAGGGAGCCTGCGAGCGGGGACGGAACTGGATGGGGACAAGGACAGGAGTCCAGCTGTTCAACGTAACTTTTATCACCTTTTCTAAAGGTTTCTGAAATAGGTCCAAGTATCAATATTCAGTTCAAACTTTTAACAAAATTTGCGTTTCTAACTTAAATAAGTGTCACTGATCAGGTCCCTGTACTCAGCGGGGCTCGAATTCTGTGGCTGCAGAAGCAGCATCGGTATCTTGGGGAAAAAACAACTCTGAGAAACTAACAGACGTGAAATCCTAAGAGTCGCCCAGACCGGGGGGCGGGTGGCCCACCGTGGGGACACACGAGCGGGAACCGGTCGGAGGCGACATGGGAGGCGCTCCAGGAAAGGGACCCCGAGGGCGCCTAAGAAGCGTGAGGACTCGACTCCGCTCCGTGAAAACGCCTCTTCACAGCCAGAGCTCCCAAGGGACCGCGCGCCTCCGGGCTGCGGCGACCAGCTATGGGTTAACTGCGTGAGGATGCATGAACCAGCGGGATCCTCGTGATGCTGGCGGTTCCAACCGGAAACACCCCAGGACTCACAGGAACGAGTCGGAAAGGCCTGCCATACCCCGCGCCCGCTCTACGTGGGTTCAGCCGGATGTGACGTAAGCAAGCGAGCGGCACCAATCTGTGCACAGCAGGAGGAGGTGAGGCCTGGGCGGCGTGCGTCTGCGCAGTACTGGGGGGGCGGGCCGAATGAGAAGCCGGGAGGGCGTGCGTCTGCGCAGTGCAGGGCCGGAGGCGGGGGCGGGAGGAAACCATGGAGGGGTCTGCGCGGCGAACGTCTGTGCGGTACCGGGGGGCGGGGCAGAACGAAAAGCCGGGCGGCGTGCGTCTGCGCAGTGCGGGTCTCAGGGCCCGAGCTCGGACGACGTGCGTACGTGCTCGCGTACGTCCGCGTTTAGTCCGCCTGTGGTTTGGTCGTCCCCGGCGGGGAACTGCTGCGGAAGGGGTCGAGGTTCGCGTGTGTGGGCAGAGTCGAGGTTCGGGTTGGCGGTTGGGGAGCGCTGCGGGCGGCGAGGCGGCCACGGGCAGCCGGGCGGGGGCTTCAGAAGGGGACGGCGGAGGACGGTCTCCCCGCGCCTGCAGGGCGGGCGGCCTTCGGGCAGGAGCAGACGGGAGGGCCTCGTGTTCTCCAGGGCCGTGTGCATGGCTGGCGTCCCAGCAGCTGCTGGTCGACGCTGTGTTGGCTCAAGTGCTTTCATTAGCGCCTGTTTTGCGTGGACAGCAAACTCCACGGAAAGCGCAGGCCAAAAACTGCTCGGACCCCCCGATTGGCAACTGCCCTTTGCAACAAAAGAGCAAAGTGCGAAGAGCGGGTCCAGTGAGGCTGAGTTTAGTGGGGGGAATTCCCATTTTTCTACATCATTTAAAAAAATGTGAAATATTTAGCACTGTTAGCTTTACAGAATTCTTAGTGCACTTACTGGAACTTAAAAGAAAATCCCCTCCAAAAACCTCACTGGCTAATTGCTAAAGACTGTGACTGTAGCTTTTTGCCCATAAAATTAAGTTTAGTCGTTTCTCTGAAATAGTATTTCCAAAATTAAGACTTTTTCTCCCTGCATTGTGTGAAATGCAAGACCCATGTATTTGTGTTTTAGAAAAATTTGGTTGCAATAAGTCATTGTATATTGGGTCTTTAAAAAAATGGCAAAAGAAAATCCGAACAGTACTAACACGTGTTAGCAACCTTACTGTGTTCGCATCTCAAAAAATACATCACTTGAAATTCTGTGTAAACCAGTATTACCCTAAAGTGCTTTTTTTACGTTGTTTATCAGCACCTTTTCCTTAGGAGGCATTTAGTCACTTTGCTTAAAAATGTTCCTAAACCTGAACTTTTGGGCTATTTTAGGGTTGCAATGCCAAGATTTTTGAAATTATTTTTCTTCTTTTAATTAAGTCTTAAAAATACAACGTAAAAATGGCTTCGAAAAGAGCTCTGGTCATCCTGGCCAAAGGAGCAGAGGAGATGGAGACAGTCATCCCTGTAGATGTCATGAGGCGAGCTGGAGTAAGTCCCCCAATGTTTTCTACCCTCCCCTTTTTCAGCTCTCTGGGCTTTGAAGTCATTCTTAATAAGATAATACTCAGTATACTTCATAAGATATTTCAAACACAGAAAAATAGAGTATGTAATAATTACCTGCTTATTCACTGTCCACATTTAATACTTGTTAACATTTTGCCATATTTCTTGTAGACCCATTTCTTGAGGAACACGTGCTTTAAAGAAAGTGTTGCACAGCCCTCTTTGTATATTTCCCTGGTATTATTCCCCATCTGACCCCAGAGATAACTGTCCTCTCATTGATGTGTATCCATCCCATGCATGTCCTCAAAATAGCGTTAGACTGCAGTTGCATTTTGCATGTGTCTCTCTCTATATATATATATCCGTAGCGAACACTTAAATAGCATCTACTGATGCTAGGTGTCATTCTAAGCACTTAATAAACTTGCATAAGTCCTGTAACAACCCTGTGAGTTACTGCCATCCTCATCGTACAGTTGAAGAAACTGAGGCACAAAGAGACTAGCTAAGGTGTCCACGTTGTAGACTTAGTGAGGAAAAGAGCCAGTACTTGGATCCTAGCAGTCTGACCCCAAAGTCTGTTAACCCTTCATTTCTCTGGTTCTCATGAATGAAGACACATCCAGATCAGTTTGTTTATTTAAAACTGCTGCTTATTTTTATGTTCTAGGAATATGCGGCAGTCTATCCATTCATCTGTTACGCTGTTTCAGGACATTATAATATTTTAATAGTCTTGTACAGGTTTCCTTATGCAAATGTGTGGACGTTTTTCCTGATTTTATTCCTGAAAGTGGAATTGCTTGGCCAAAGAACAGCCCATAGGTGGCGTTACCAGATTTTGGCACATGGCTCCCCAGAGTACCAACATGTGGTATAGGGAAGTTCCCATTTTCCCAGTACCAGCTCTTGGTTTTATTAACTTCATAAATTTTTGCAAGCTAAAGTAATATTTCATTGTTTTAACTTGTCTGTCTTAAGGAAACACCATATTTAAATAGCAACAATAACTTTGTAAGGTGGATTGTTAATATGATGAACGCCCAAAGCAGAACACTTGTGGGAGAAAGGACACTAACCAGGCAGGATACCAGGGAGCATCTGTAAATCAAGACTGTCCCAGGCAGATGGGGACAGACCTAGTTATTATATTTAGCTAACTTACTAGCTTAAAGTCAGCATGGTTTTCTTGCAGTGTTTCCTTTCAAGTTATTTTAAAACAGCAGCTGTGAAAATGTTACTCTAAATTTATGTTTGAGTGTTTTATCTGATGACATCTTTCTCTTAGATTAAAGTCACCATCGCAGGTCTGGCTGGGAAAGACCCAGTACAGTGTAGCCGAGACGTTGTCATTTGTCCTGATGCCAGCCTGGAAGATGCAAAAAAAGAGGTTTGTTCTCCATACCTGGAGTTATTCCTTCCTGTGGCTTCTTTATCAGGTTCTTCATATGGCTTTTGAATACATCTCAGGGTGTTAGCACTGACTTATTTTAAAAGTTACTTTGGTTGGATGTCTTCCCCACTATGATAAGCCCTGGGAAGTCGAGGACTCTGCCGTTTTTCGCTCTGTATCCATGGAAGCGGGCAGTTCCTTTCTGCCTGTGCTCAGTG
Organism: Taxidea taxus jeffersonii; assembly: GCA_003697995.1. NCBI lineage: Eukaryota > Metazoa > Chordata > Mammalia > Carnivora > Mustelidae > Taxidea > Taxidea taxus. The sequence goes on along the minus strand of ML108815.1, from coordinate 22,676 downwards.
GGTGGGCAGTACACTGTCGTCAGTGTTCCTCTGGCCTCGAAGGCCGCTTTGCCTCCTGATCCGTCCTGATTCATCATCTGATATGAGGAATCAACCTGTCACATTTCCTGTTTGTTTCTTATTTATTCAAAAGCTGATTTTTGCCTTTCCAATTTCAGTGACACGGACATAATTGTGTGATTCATTTTATGTGGGACAGCTCATGGTTGATTAGTGCTAGGATTAAGGGAGGAGTAAGAATTCTAGTTAAATTGTGCTACTTTATCGGCACCTGATACTTGGGAATCTTTCAAGAACTAGGGCCCCTTTCCTCAGAAGCAAGGCCACCCAAACATGCATAGGCGCTTTGGCCCACCCTTCCTTGTAGTTCAGTGTTTAATGGCCATATGATGGGGCTGTGGACAGTATGCCCTTGGAGCATCGATGTGGCAGGAAAACCGGCAGAGGCAGCTCGTCAGTGGCCACTCTTGCCCTGCTGAGGAGCCCAGAGCGTGATCCCTGTGCTCGGCTGTCCTCACTCAGAGAATAGTTTCTTCCTATCTGATAAGTTTACATATTTCAGTGCCAGATTGTGGAGGATAGGAATATTGGTGTATACGTAGAAGGTGTTGAGACGTTCTAAATAGCATGTTCAAAGTGGCTGACTAGAGGTAGATATTCCCTCTTCTCTGTTCTATTGCATCTTGTGTCTGGGTGTCTTAGAACAGTGGTCACCTCGTGTGTCTGTTTATTCAGATTCTAAAAGGAGTGAAAGAAGTTCTGTACTCTACACACTTTCTGTTTAGTTTGTAATTTTGCTTGGTTTTAAAACAACAGTAGAATGTTCTCTGTCTTTAAGAGTAATTCTAAGCAATATGTGTTGCCCTAAGTATGTACTAAATTGTCATTTGGTGATCTGCTAAATGACTAAAATTTTAAAAACTCTTTTCACATCTTTAAAGTATATTAAACCAATTTCCATATCATAAATTCAGCAAGTGTGGACTCAGTAGGTTTCTGGGATGTTGGATGCTTGGAACACTAAAACACTGCTGTTGTTTCCCCCCGCCAAGTATCACTTTCCATAGAGGTGGAAACTTTTTTCTGTGCCTTGTACTTAAAATTCGTTTTCTTTTCATTATTTTTATGACTGTGTACATTCTTCTTAAAAAAATAACTTATACAGCATAGACCTACAGAAAGTCCCAAGTGTGAAATGTCCCTTTCTCACTGTCCCCTCGCCACCATCCTGCTCCGCACCCCAGTAGCAGCTGGGCTCCCTCTTTGGTCTGTGAGTATCTGCAGACCATACATGTGTATCACATGTACGTTGGGACTACATACTTTAAAAAAAAAGTTTTAAAGTAAGCTCTGCATCCAATATGGTACCCAGACTCCCAGCCCCTGAGAATAGGAGTCACGTGCTCCACAGACTGAGCCAGCCAGACGCCCCCTTTTTTTTTCTTTTACAAGAATGAGATCATGCTACACCTGTAATTCTGCAACACACATATCCTTTCGTGTTAACTGTATTTAGACTTTTTGCTAGTTACGACAACACTGCAGTGTAGAGAATGACCTTCCTTTATGTAACTGCTCTTCTGTGAACAGTGTTTTGCTCAGACCCACATTTACAACGGGGAAGTGTTGAACAGTCACTGTAGTGCGCATTTCAGGTGAAATGTTTTACCCTTTTTTTCTCTTCTTAACTACAGGGACCTTATGACGTAGTGGTTCTGCCGGGAGGCAATCTGGGTGCACAGAATTTATCTGAGGTAAAAACCGTATAGAGGAAGTATTTCAGCATCTGCCTGGGTTCTGTTGGTTTTGTTACTAAAATATTTCAGGAAGGAGACTGGGAATAAACTAGGAGCAGGTGAAATGAACAAAATGGTGTTCTGGCTTAATTAAGAAAGCATCTCTACTGACATTTATCACATGAGTAAGTGAAATTGGTGGAGCAGTTATCTGTGAACAGATTCTGTGTCTACAGTCTGCGATAGAAGAATGAATCTAATTTTGTGTTTCATGAAGGTTTAAGCATAAAAGGGGCTGGGGGCCCGGGAGCCGCAGGGGACTGAACTGCCAGTGGGGGTGAAAAATGGCTTCAGAAGAGGCCCTGCTTCTTCACTGAGGTCCTCTGTGAGGAGTCAGCCTGCAGGAATAGCAGGAGAGAAGGGAGGGGCATGGCGGACAGAAGCTTACAAAGCAGGTCGAATCTGGCATGTGGACTCTGTTGGACCCTGTTCCTTACTCGACCATCTGGAAACACCCAGAACACCACATACCCTTCCTTTTCCTTCTTTCTCCCAGGAGCACAAAATGACAAGTGTCAGTTTGCCCAAGGGAAGTTACTTTTCTCATTTCATCTTTAAACATCTTTTTAAAAAGGATGCCCTTCTCTTATATTAAATGCCATGCTTAGGTCTAACAACGTAGAAACAGCATGAATTTGATAATTTTTCTGTTAATGATTTAGAAATGTTGTTAGAAAATAGATTGAAGATCTTGCAGTTTAAACGAAAAGTAGATTCTGCCAAGGTTTCCAGCTGGAGGTTGAACTTGTGGCTTCATGATAACTTGATGTGTTTGGGCTTTCTTTGAATAGTCTCCTGCTGTGAAGGAGATCCTGAAGGAACAAGAAAAAAGGAAGGGCCTCATCGCTGCCATCTGTGCAGGTAATGTGCAGACGCATCCTGTGTTAAAATGAGTTGTTGGGTTTTCTCCAAAAAATACATGACAGGTCGTCTTGAATTAGAAGATGTTGTTCCACACACTTTCCCTTCACAAAGCACGGAGGGCATCCGTATTGGCCTGTTTAGTTTGGGTGGCATGAAGTTGGTGTCATTTCAGAAATGAGTACAGTTGTTCTATTTTCTGCCTCTCTGTGCTTTTGGTCTATGTTCCGTGAAACTTAATGGTTTCCATGTTTGGTTGACCTCTGAGGAAAATAATGCCCTCTGGAATTCAGTAAACAGCTTGTTACAGCAGGTCTCTGTGCCAGGAAGTATGTCTGCCAGCACCCAGTCAGCAAGAATCGGTCAGACATAAACATAACAGCTCTGTCCTGTGCTTGCCCTACGGATTCAGAGGCCTCGGGGTGCTTTCTGCCTGATCCTCCGTGCTAAAGTTTAAGATCCTAGGCACTGTGTTATCTGTCACGTAGTTTAGAAGGAGGTTGTTGGTACTTCATAGATATCCCCACATCTTTGAAACTTAGTAATATTTTGTTTTCCGATTCCACTGTAAAATCCAGTCTTAATGCTCCAGTGTCATGATATTCTGCCATCTGCATTTTTTCCATATAATTTTGGCCAGTACCTTCTTTGTTATTGGTCTTTATGAAGTCTTTGTCAGAAGAATAAATAAATAAGCGAGTGGATAGTTAGATGAAATGACATGATGTTTTGTTCAATACGATGGACTTGTTAAAGACGTTACAAGCCAGGGATCCTGGGGACTTGGCGTAATTCCAGCAGAGATTCTCGGGAGTTCTTTCAAGGGGGTCATAAGGTGGAAGCAGATATTAAGACGCTATTTGCCCTTTTCCTTCCCATTCTCACAGGAGTCACGTGAGAGTGGGACGATGCCATCCTTTAGGCGTGGCATGTGTGCTCAAGTATTGTTGTGTTGTAAACGTTGCCCGGTTTTAATTTCTAACACGGCGTCACTGCTTGACGTAACCCACGTAAAAGCTCGGGGTTCCAAAGACCCAGGTGTTTCTAAGGACCTCAGAGGTGACCATCCTGGCAGGCCCTGTCCTTGGGTTCCAGCCAGCTCTGGCCTCTTGATCTGCCCTCGAGCACAGAGCTTTCTCCTCCCGGAAGGACACTGCAGTCACTGAGGCCACAGCCTCATTCTTAGGTTCTCTAACCAAAGGGAGAAAGGAAGTCTGGGGCCGCATTTGTTCCCTTGAGACTGCTGAAAGTAAAAGGCACATGTCAGTGTGTCCTTCTGTGTCGCTGAGGTGGTGGAATTATTAGCCAGATCTCCTTCACTGTCTGGGGCTCAGGCAGCTTGAGTGCCATGCTGAGGAGCTCAGGCCACGTAACCACTTAAATTGACGTTAGCCCTGAGCGGTGCTGTAGCCTTGCGTGTGTGTTGTTGAGCACTGTTCTGCTCCTCTGGGTGCGGCCCAAAACAGGAAGAGTGATGAAAAATAAGATGATTCGGAAGTGTTGCAGTTAGGAACTGGGAACTGCGTGCTGTACTGGGAGAATGTTCGCTTCGCCCCTGGTATTGAGGGATAACAGTTGCTGAGACAAACTGGAAGGGAGACTGTCTTGATAAAATGACCCTCACTCTCGGTGGGAGAGGGAAAGGAGCCTGGAGGTGAAGGGCCCAGGAGTCCTCAGATGCCTGGCTCTGGGTACCAGCTCTGGGACATGGGGGGCGGGGGGTGACCTGTCCTCTCTGCACATCACCACACGGTGGCGCTGTTGGCTTCTGTGTTGTGGTGGCCCAAGGGGCTTCCGCCTGCCATGCTCTCTGCTCTCCGCTCGGCTGGGTCCCAGCTGCAGACCCAGCAACATTTCATTCGCCAGAATTTCAAGTAATGGCAGGTAAATATCTCTTCTCAAATTCTCCAAATAGGATTTTTAAACCCCCAAAAGCAGTAATTTTGGGCTTACAACGATGAGAGAGGCATCATGGAATTCCTACATCATCCGAAACATGAGTTTATTAACGTTACCAGAGGCAGCGATTTTATCAGCTGAAGGGAGCAGCCCGAAAACCCCTGACTCACTGTACAGTCACCTCTCGGGGTCTGCTTTCAATACAAGGTCACGTAGGGAGTTATTTTTTATCTCGTAAAATCTTACAGAGAACTCAGGGTAATTGATGATCTGTTCAAATAAAATTTGAATGATGATTATTTAGACTTTACAGACTTAAAATTTGCCACCATACATGGCTGTCCTGTGTGTAGCATAAAAGTTAGGTGGAGAGACATCAAATCTATTTGATGCTTTTGATTTAGGAGATATTAATCGGGTCTTGGCTTGATGTCAGGCGGAAGGCTTATGTAATTAAGTATTATTTGTTGATCTTCCTGTGAACAGCAGCTGTGATCTAGCCGGTAGGTAGAGTCTATAACTCCCTTTTCCTAGGAACTGTGTTGATAAATGAAAGGTCAGGGAGAGCAGGTGTGTGCGTTGGCTGAAGCTAAAGCTTGTGAGGTCGGTCCTCCGGTCTTAGCCGTGGCACCCCAACCCATTCTGAAGGTTACCTTGCTGTCCCGAAGCATGTTTTTCTAGGTGTGTCGTGAGGCTTGGAGAAGAAAAGTTAGAATAAGTACTTTCTTTTTAAAGTTTTAAGGTAACCTAAAGTTACAAGATACTTCTGGTTTTGGTCCTTATTTGAGGAGTGTTACATATGAAATATGCTTGTGATCGTCAATGAATTGACAATGAAAAAGCCAATGAAATTGGCTTTCAAAAGTGATACATTTGGATAAAAGTCTCAAGTTAGCAACTGCATATTTTAGAGGATCAGAAACGGACATTTGTGCAGGGTCTTAAGTGGTTTTTAATAAAGAAATGCTAGTATCCTTATATTTCAGACTTCGGGCATTTCACAAGGCTGAACAATGTCCTGTTCCTCGTAATAATCCTGCCACCTGGGATGTTCGGGTGGGTAGATGGAGGAATGAGTGCTCATCTTTCATTTTCCAGTAGAAAAAATTAGTCTGTGAGGTAGCAGTCAAGCCCAGTAGTTGGGAGAGCACCAGCTGCCTTTTATGTGCTCAGAGGGAAGCCTTGGTGGTCTCCCCTTCTCCGACCCCTGGGACCCCTGCCTACAGTTCCTTGAGGGGAGCCACACGCTGTTTATCCGGATGTTCCTCGGTGTGATTGGATTAGTTGGGTATTGAAGTATTTTGGGTTCGTACTCTTTTGCCAGATGTGCTCAGCAGATGGTTTCTTACAAACATACTTTACCTCTCATATGAAAAAGTGTTTAACTTTAGAATCATAAGTATATTTTAGGTAAGAGCCTCCTGGTTTTGAAGCATACTTCTGCTGTTGCAGTTTTTAAACCATTGGTTTTTTTGTGTCCACCCTTAAGTCTTCCTGTTAATCTTCTTTTTAGGTCCTACGGCTCTTTTGGCTCATGAAATAGGTTTTGGAAGCAAAGTTACAACACACCCGCTTGCTAAAGACAAAATGATGAATGGGAGTAAGTATATGCTTCTATTTTAATGTCTAGAAAGACCTTCCAGAAAGCTGCCATTTAGCATTGTTTCCTGCCCAGGTTAGCCCTGTGCAGAGAGACTCTGTGGTTTGAGGTGCGGGCTGTTCCTAGCTTTCTTCTCAAGCGTTCCAGCTAGAGAGAAGGGAGAGAGAGGGAGCAGGCAGGGGGGCAGAGATGATGCCTGTCTCTGTGTGCACCCTGACAGGGACGCGAGCTACACAAAGGCCAGCCAGACGCCCGATTGTCCTAGATGGGAACGGTTATGAAATGCAATGTTTACTAGGATTTTTTGTTAAAAACTTTGCCAGTTGCCTGAGGGCAAACTTTAAGCCTTGACAGCAATTTCAGAAAGTGCCCTTTCGCCCGCAGTCCAGAATAGTGAATATTGCTCTCTTCCTGGGTGGTGGGTCTGTTTCCTTGGGTGACATTGTTTTGTTTTTTTTGTTCGTTCGTTTAGATTTGTTTATTTATGTTTAGAGAGAGAGAGCACGAGGGGAGGGAGGAAGGGAACGGGCAGACTGCCCGCTGAGCAGGGAGCCCGATGGAGGGCTCAATCTCAAGACCCTAAGGTCATGACCTGAGCCGAAACCAAGAGTCAGTCAGCCGACTCAGCCACCGAGGTGCTCCCTTGGGTAGCATGTTTCTTTTATAAAAAACAGCTAGACAGCTAACTTTTATTAATTTATTTTTATAAAAACAATTTCTGTTCGTGGTACAGAGTGTAAACAGGACAAAAGGGGGATGAAGTCAAAACATAGAGATGCCTTTTCTTACTTCCTTGCCCCCTTTCTGCTTTTCAGCGGTAGCTTCTGTTAGAAAGTTCCATGTGCAACTCTAGAACTTCCCCGCACATACTCATTAACCTTTGTATTTTAATGTTTTTACTCAAATGAGATCTAGATACATTGTTTTGCCGCTGGCTTTTTAAACCCAAGATTGTATCCTTTGGGCGTTGGGTGGGGGGGTCCATCTGTCAAGCATTTCTTTAAATAGAAAGCGGTGTGTGACTCCCAGCAAAGCAGGGTAACCAGGCATCTGAGGTCCAAGTCCGTACCGATGGAGCCTTCCTCATGACTGCCGCCGCTCCCAGCATGAGCCTCGGAACACCGGCCCGTAGTGTGTTCTGTCAGACAGGTGGCCTCTTCCTCTGCCATCTGTCCCTGGAGTGCCTGTAGCAGAGGCAGAGACCTGGGAACCTGCGAAGAGAGGGAAAACCCACACTCGTGTGGGTAATTGCAAGAGCATCTCAAATTTCCAGTTAGAAGCCAGAAGTGGCTCGGCTGGCATTCAGCCAAGGAGGCGAAGTGGCTGGCTGTGGGTAAAACAACCAGCCTGATTTCACTGGGTAACAAGAAGACAACGCAGTAACAGCAGCAGCTGATTTCGGGGTTACCTTTTCTCTCCTGCCTCAGGCCTGCTGGAGGCTGGTACTGAACGAAGACAAAAGGGAGGGCAGGTAGCATCGCTTTTGCGGTCTTTATAGCCAAGTCGAGTTGTGCGTTTTCCCTGTATTTTTTCTTCTAAGTAGCAGACCTTGCTTTTCAGAGCAGTGTTAGGCGCACAACAAAATGAAGCCGGAAGTGCAGAGTTGGAGCACGCACCCTGCCTGGGAGTGTGCACCGTCTTCTAGCCTTCCTCTCCCGCTCCTGAGTGGTCTCTGAGTTACGGTCTGTGAACCTGCCCCGACACGTCATTATCCCCCCAAATCCATCACTTATGTTAGGGTTTGCTCTTGCTGTTGGACATTCTGAATATTCTTTTTTTTTTTTAAGATTTTATTTATTTATTTGACAGAGAGAGAGAGATCTCAGGTAGGCAGAGAGGCAGGCAGAGAGAGAGGAAGGGAAGCAGGCTCCCCGCTGAGCAGAGAGCCCAATGTGGGCCTCGATCCCAAGACCCTGAGATCATGACCTGAGCCGAAGGCAGAGGCTTTAACCCACTGAGCCACCCAGGCGCCCCTATTTTGAATATTCTTAAATCTGATCCAAGGTAGTATGTTCTTGAAAACTTACAAGTTTATTTTAGTTGCTAGAAAGATACTAAGTTGTTGGTAAAACCATCTGTGTGGAAAGTAGTTTTTATTTTATTTTTTTTAAAGACTTTATTATTTATTTGACAGAGATCACAAGTAGGCAGAGAGGCAGGCAGAGAGAGAGGAGGAAGCAGGCTCCCTGCTGAGCAGAGAGCCCGATGTGGGGCTCGAACCCAGGACCCTGGGATCATGACCTGAGCTGAAGGCAGAGGCTTAAACCACTGAGCCACCCAGGTGCCCCAGAAAGTAGTTTTTATTTTAAAGGCTCTTGCTGCTGGGCATTTTTAAATGTAGGAATAGAATTTGCTTGCGGTGCCTGGGGGGCTCAGTCAGTTAAGCATCTGCCTTCGGCTCAGGTCTTGCTCCCAGGGTCTAGGGATCAAGTCCCACATTGGGCTCCCTGCTCAGTGGGGAGTCTGCTTCTCACTCTCCCTCTAGCCCAACCCCCTCCCCTGCTCACGCTTGAGCGCGTGCTCGTGCTCTCTCTCCCTGTTAAATAAATAAAATCCTTAAATCTAAAATCTTAAGAAAAAAAAAAAAAGAAAGAATTTACATGGAGCTAAGGGAGAGGTTTGGAAGGGTTGAAAAGATCGGAATCAGGCTTCCTTTAGTCCTTATGACATATTGGAGGAAGGGTCGAGTAGTAGGCCACATTCCTCCTTTATCTGAAGGTGATCTGTTGTGTCTGTTCTCTTGTAATGCCTCAAGAACACTGAGGTTGATTAGGAATAGAAGCAGATTAGATTGTTAACTCCTGGAGTTTATAAAGTACATTCGCAAACATTATCTCCATGGAGCCTCGCAGGCCCTGGTGCCCAGGAAGGCAGGTACTGACTTCACAAATGAGGAAACCGGCTCGGAGAGGCCCGGCGGCTTGCCCAGAGTCAGGCTGGAACTCAGGCCCCGCCTCTGTCCCAATGAGGCTCCCACACACGTTTAAGTTACGAGGTACTGAGTTCAGCCAGTAAGTCGTACTGTGAAGAGAAAACTGCTGGAAGCATCTGCCCCTTCAGAGGCTCCAAGAGGCGGAGCTCTCATTGGCTCCTGGGTGTCTCCTCTGGTCCTCCAGGTCCTCCTCCTGTGTTCAGGAGATAAGAGTGAAATTTTTGCTCAGATAAGCAATCTGGTGAGAAGACTGACACTGTCTTCCCGTTTCTCAGTTTTTAAATGAAGAAATTGTGACCTTAATAGCCTTTTCAGTTCTTCCCTGTCGGCGCTAGCAGGCATCTGGAGGCCCAGTCTGGAAGCTGGGCCCGGAGGAGCTGGGCCCCGGCCAGGCGGTGTGGGCGAGGCTCCCTGCTGGGGGCGGTCTCCTTCCCCCGCCGAGCCTTGGTTTCTCACCTGTCCTCTGAGGATACCGGTGGCCCCTGCTTCGCAGGGCTGTTGACAGGTCCCGTGAGTTACTTACTATGTGTAATGCCTGCAGAATGTTGCCTGGCACGAGCCCGCGCGGGGGAAGGCAGAGCTGGTAAGTGCCCCGCTCTGGGCCGAGTGCTGGGAGCCCGGCAGTGAACAGGCTGTCCTCCCCGGGCTGCCGCGTGTTGTAATGACACCGCCTGCTCCTCCACGGGACTGGCCTCCACAGCAGGCCTGGGCGGGTGGTATCCTGCCCATTTTACGGAAGAAAAAAGTGAGGCTCAGAGCAGTCAGCTGACTGCTGAATGTCAGCCCTGGGATTTGAATCCAGAGCTGCTGCGCTCAGAGGTCAGTGATTTTTTCCTTAAAGGGCCAGAGAGTAAATATTTCGGGCTTCCGGGACGTTGGGTCTGGATGGCAACTGTCACAGTGGCCGCTGTCGCAGAGCCACTGACCAAGTGGGTGAGAGGTGTGCCAGTGCCGACCCCTCAGGTCCAGTTGCCTTTCCCCTGAAGAGACTTCTGGGTTTGGGATGCTTGCTTAAAGTTACCAAGAAATTAATAATTAAGGCTTTGTGGCAGTTGGCAGGGTTCCCAAATGCACATCAGCCGAACTGCGAGCCCCCGGCTGGGGCTCTGGGGTCCCGGCGTGCGCGCGTGTCCTTGTCCGTCGTTGCCGCTGCGTGGAGGCATTTGGCCAGTGTGGACCGTTCGCTGGCCTGGAGGACGTTGTGGAAAGAGCTGTGGAGCCTTGCAAGGTCTTCAGCCGTCTAAGCTGTGTTTGTAGTATTTTGCCCACCAAGGGATGGTTCGGCCGTTTAGAAATCGCCTCGCCACAGTTCATCGGTGAGCTCCGGAAGACTCGACCCAGCCAGTGGTCTGGGTTAGCATCTCACACTGCCTTGGCCCCGTGTGACCATCAGTGAGCGGGGTTAGATGTGAAAACCTTTTCTCTTCAAACCGGACATGATCTTCTCTTCCCTAGTAGGGTAACTAGGAAACTTGTGCTGTGCTGTAGGCAGTTATTTTCGTGAGTGACTTGATTTCTAGTGAGGATAATAAGACATAAACCACGCTAGGTGTTCTCGATCACTCGCACAGGACGTGAACACGAGTGTGTGGTTTCTAAAGCCCGTGAATGCAGTGGAGGCTGAGTGGGGTCTGTGGGGCGCCACCAGCGGCTCCGGCGCAACAGGCATCCGGAGTCCTCCTCACTGCCGCCCCACGTTCGCTCCTGCATCTTGTCTCTGAGGTTTCTCAAACTTCCGTTTCTTCTCTGCCCCCCTGTCCCCACCCAGGTCACCGTAAGCTCCCACCGGGGTGGCAGGTTCTTCTCTGTCTTCCCCTTTGGTTCCTCCCAGTCCAGCGCCTGCGCGGGTCTGACCCACCAGGACGGGGAGTACAGGGTCACCTTTAGGTGCTGGAGGAAGTTGGCGAAGGCTTCTCCTGGGGGCAGAACCAGATTCGCGCTGGCGGGCGCTTTGGAAGGGTGACCGTTTTGTGGTGCTGAGCAGCGAGTGGCGAGAAGGGCGGCCGAAGGGGAGGGCTGGGACGCGCACATGGTGTGCGAAGGGGCAGATGCGGAGAGGAGAGAACAGGCGGGTTCATGGGTTCCCCTGATACTGGGGGGCACCCCCAGGGTACCGTCAGTGTTGTAGGCCCCATGAGGCCGACGGAGGCCTCGCCTTTCAAAGAGCAGACAGGAAACACGGCGTCTGTTCGTCCCGCGTCAGTCCCGGGAGGTGCTGGTGGAGTGACCCGGGCGACCCGACCACATGTGCCTCCTCTGAGCGGTGGTGGGAGGAGGTGAAGAGAGTTTGTGTGCGGTGGAGCCGGGGGCCCGGGCAGTGCCAGCTGGGAGCCCGGTGGGGACAGGTTGGGGAGGGTGGCGGGCCCGTGGTGGGGGCCCTGCTGCTCCTGGGGGCTCGGGCCTGGTAGTCTGTGCACAGGGGCGGTGGGGACCGCTTGTGCGGACGGTTCGGCCTTGGCGCTGATGCTGAGGAAGCCCAGCTTTGTGGCTGTGATTTGCCCAGATGTCACATTCTCTGAATTCAAAGGAGAAGCACACTCTTGTTTTGTTAAATTTGCCTCCAAAAAGCTAGTTGGGAACACAGAGGGGGCCCCGAGAAATGAATATGGTTTCTCCCTCCACTCATCTCCCTCACCCTGTCCCTGTGTGTCATGTCTCGTTTTTTGCTTCTTTGTTTTTGAGACGGGAGTGTGTGTGAGAGAGAGATACAGGCAGTCTGAGGGGACTCTGCGTGACAGGTGCTCTGTATGACAAGAGGCCTACGACAGGAACTCTTGAGTGTGCGTGACGGGAGGCCTGAGGAAGTGTGCCCGGCAGGCGGTCTCTGGCGTGGCGTCGGCGTGGCAGGCAGTGTGCAGAGAAGGGGAAGGCAGGGTGGGCCTCTCGGGAGAGAAGAACTGGTTCTCGGGAAGGATGGAGGGACCCTTGGAGAACACCCGGGAGGGGTGGTGGTTTGTGACCGTCCGGGCGTGGTGTGGACGTCTGGTCCCCTCTCCTGGGACACGGGTCCGCCCTCCCGGTTGATGGACTCCCGAGGGGCCAGGACAGCCGAGGAGGACCGGTCTCCGGGCAGGAGGGGCCAGAGGAAGCCTCTCCCGCGCTGGCTGCTCTGCCGCGGCCGGTGCGCGGGCGGACCCTGGCGCCCCGGGTGGGCCCGGCCTTCCCTCCCACGCGGCCTCGGCGTGCGCAGGCGCGTTTACCCTGCGTGCATCGCGGTGCGTCCCTCGGCGGCCGGGCGCCCTCGCCTCCCGGCCGTGGGCCGCCGCCGTCCCCGGAGCTGGCCCCAGGGCGGCGGTGCTGGGCTGGGCTTGGTCTGAGTCGGCGGGAGAGCGGGAGAGCCGGAGCGGCCTCCGCTGCATCAGGGCGTGGGCTCGCCGCTGTCCCCGCAGAGCCCGTCACGGTGTCACCCCATCTCGTTCCCACTCTGAAGGTCATTACAGCTACTCCGAGAACCGTGTGGAGAGGGACGGCCTGATCCTCACGAGCCGCGGGCCCGGAACCAGCTTCGAGTTCGCTCTCGCCATCGTCGAGGCGCTGAACGGCAAGGACGTGGCTGACCAAGTGAAGGCCCCGCTCGTTCTCAAGGATTAGAGCAGAAATCTTTGGTCCCGGAGTAGAGACACGGCAGTCGTTGTCAGCGCGTTCACTTGAAGCAAAATGGGCAGTTCCTGCGCAGGGCGGCCCGGTCGCTGCCCCTGAGCGGAGCTTCCCCACCTGTGCCCGGTCCCCACCGTCCTGAACCTCGATGACAGAGTACATGGCGCTTAGCAAACTACCCACTACCCGTAGTGACCTTGTCTCTGCTTTCCCGTTGGTTGTGTGTGGTTGTGTGTGTGAAACCAAGTTCACGGGCAGCCTCCCTCGCGCCTGTTCGCTGCTGGTGCAGCTGCCGGGCTGCACGAGCGCGGAGCACGCTGGACACGGCGGGGAGGAAAAGCTGAAAAGCCAAGATTTAAGAAGCTTGTGATTTTCTCCATTTGTTAGCTGTGTATTATTAATGTGCTATTAAAAATGCTGATGAAGTCGGCTGTCGTAGCGAAATTTTTGTTGACCAGTTCCTTTTTCTGTTGCAGAAAGGGGCCTCAGGTGGAAGTGAAAACCTTTCAAGGCTAGCCCAGCCTCTGTTTTCGCTTCTTCGGGTAACAGACATGAGGGGCTGATGTGCACACAGCCCAGGCCCACCAGCCAGAGCACCCCCCCCCATGCCTGCCCACGTGACCCGGGTGAGACCCACCAGTGCATGCAACTCCATTCTGGGCCCTCTGCGGTGCCTGCTGCTGCCGTTCTGTCTGCTGAGTGGCCAAGAGGACAGGCAGGGAGCCTGGAGCCGCTGGCAGCCAACCTGGCACTGAGGAGAGCCTGCCCAGGAATGCCGGGAACTGTGCTTGCCCTGGGATCCAGTGGGACCCGAACAACAGCGACTCCTGCTTGTTCACAGAAGCCAGCAGATTCCCTGTGCTTGTTTGCCTCCTGATGAGTGGCTGCATCTCCAAAGGCACAGAATAGGGTTAAGGCTTCAGAACTCGGCACTGAGCTACTGAGGAAAACCCTTAGCTGAACAGCCTCATCGCGTGATACCTTTTCTTCCTTGCTCCCATTCCTTTGCCCCTTGCCCTCCTCTGGCAAAGAGCAAATGCAGCAAACGTTGTAGAAAGGCCAGCTGGTGACCTTTAAACATGCGGGCCATAAGGTCTCTGGCACAGCTACTTGAGGGGCCCTGTAGCACCAAAGTGGCAGACTGGGCACACGTTAGGCAATAATGGTTCTAACAATAATGTGTTCTAACAAAATTTTATAAAACCAGGCAGCTTTGGGCATTTGGCCCTCAGGCTGCGCTTTGCTGACCCCTGGACTGGGAGGCGAGGCGCATCATTTTTTTAAAAATGCAGACATGTAACTGCACATTTTGGTGAACTTGTGATGCTATAAAGAGACCGCTAAGGGAGACAGGACAGTTGAGACTATTCTGAGAGGAGAGTAGGGTAAGGAGGCAGTGATGGGGTCACTGCAGCTGGTTAGAGAAGGCCTCTCTGGAAAGGGACCTTGGAAACTTGGGACTTGGGTGTGAATGAGGCAGGTCTGGTAGCATTCCAGGAAGGAAAAGCCAGAAGTGCAAAGGGCCTGAGGCAGGAGCACCCAGGGTGTGGAGGGACAGCAAGGAGGCCAGTTGGGGAACTCAGGTGAAGCTGGGGAGGCAGCTGGAGCCAAGGCTTGGAACTTAAGAGAGGGAGCCATCAAGGAGGGACCCAGTCTTACCTGGCTCAAAGACCCTGCTGAGAAGGGCCGCTGCAGGCCCGGGGGTGGGAGTTCTGAGGCATTCGGGCCGAAGGCAGTGGTCGTGTGCCTGTGCGCGGGTGAAGCGGCGTCGAGGGCGCTTGGCCGCATCTCTGACTCGAACACAAGGTCAAATGGAGCTTCTGTGTCTGGTGCTGGAGGAAGCGGTTGAGGGTGGGGTGACGAGATCAGATGGACAAAGGAGGTGTCGGTAAAACACACTTTCACTGAGGAACGAGGAACCAGAAAGTCCCAAATTCCTGACCGGAGAACAGTGAGCATTTGTAAACTTTCCCGAGTTCCCAGGGTTCTACCAGCCGCCCCTGGCTCTGAATAGGCCCCCTGGAATTTTAGCGGGGTCCACAGGAAAGGAACCAGCATTTAAAGTTTTGGGCCCCGAGGGCAGCCAGAAAAGGTGGTTCCGGAGCGGCAATGAAAGAGCATTTCTGAGAGGATCCGGAATCCCAGCTCAGTGTTGTCGGGAGGGTTTTCCCTGCCGGGGCTTGGGGCAGAGGCGGCTGCCTGGCCCACACCTCGGACCCCCCTGGCTGGGTCAGGAACCACTGGCTTTAGACACATGGACAGGCAGCGGCTTCCACCCTCTCCAGCTGCGGCTTTCGGTGCTGAACACACCTGCTGCCCTGCAAGGGGGCTGGGGGCGGGGAGCAAGCAGCACCTGGGGACATTTGAAAGCACCTGGAGTTGGAGGTTAGGGCTGTGGCCTGTCCAGCTTGCTTGGCTGAACCCTCCTAGGCCCGGGGGTCACCGAAGGTCAAAGTTGGAGGGACTTTGGCCCCCACTTTGTCCTCTTAACCTTAGGGACACCAGCCACAGCTTTGGCAGCTCCCTCAGGCTGCCCACGTGGCCCAGGTGGTGAGGGAGGAGAGCGGGTCCAGGAATCAAGCGCCAGCCCAGAGCTCAGTCCTGAAAAAGGAGAAAATGATCTGGAGGGACACAGCCCGGTGCTGGGCAGGAATGTGAGTGTCCAGGGAAGTGACGGCCAGACCGCTCTTCTGGAGGGGAAGTCAGGGACTGTGTTCCTGGTGTGATTTAGGGCACTGATGTGAAAGGGTTCGTCGGGTGCCCAGGGGCTGGCGAGCAGGACTGCTTACTGAGCGCCCAGCGTGGGCCAGGCCCTGGCTAGGTGACCCACTTCTATCACACGCCACGCGACAGGGATTGCACCGCGCGCCACCCCGTTCTGCCCTCGTGGGGGCACCGGTTCTGCCGGAGGGACTCGCTGTGCCCCATTCAACCGAGTCCTCGGTGCCCACAGCCTTAACGGCGAGGCCGGAGTTGCCATCCATTATGAAAAAGAGAAAAACCTCGTCTCTTTAGAGGTCGAGAACTTGTCTGTCCAGTGCTGTGTAGGATTGCTGGAAGGCTCGAAGGCCACAATAAAAGGGAAGTGCCTTTTCTTAAGCTACGAAACATGAAATGTAAAGTATTGTCTCTATTGTGGCCAACTGTCTCAATTAGAGTCTGCTTCTGTGTTCTCTGTTCTAGGGTGTTGGCTCCCTAAGGAATGAGGAGAACATTAAATTTTCCTACAGAATAATCTCAGCTTTTTTTTTTTTTTTCCTTTTAAGGAAATTCCCTATCTTTGCCCTTAGGGACCTTAAGTCACACCTGCCTGCCGAGTCATCGGGCAGCAGTGAGGTGTGCAGGAAGGGGCCGCAGGAAATCCTGTTTGCATCTGGCCCGGACACACCCTGTTTGCTCCTAGCGTGGGGTCCTTCTGGAGCTGGCCTGAGGCCCCAGGCCCGGGACTCCCCGGGGGCCCTGGAGGAAGGCTTCACCTGCTCACCGTTTCCACCATCGCTATCATCTTCATCACCACCGCCGTCTCTGCTTCCTGCAGCCCGAAGGGGCTGTTCCAGGTTCTCGAACCAGTCCTGGGCCAGTGGCCCCGATCGTCAAACCTGATGAGTCTGCCCACAGGGCCTCATGGCTCTGCAGCTTAATTTTTGCTTTTTCAGTTCTGTGTGTGACCATGTCCTCGAGGTCTCTCTTTCTTGAAAAGTATTGTGTTTTTGAGTTCAGCCTGCTCTAGGAAATTTTTACTTGGCTTAAAAATAACATGAGAGGAGCTCCTGGCCAGCGCAGTCAGTGCAGTGTGCGACTTTTGATCTTGGGGTCGTGAGTTTGAGCCCCGTGTTGGGGGTAGAGATTGCTTTAAAAAAATTCAAATAGGGGAGCCTGGGTGGCTCAGGGGGTTAAAGCCTCTCCCTTCACCTCAGGTCATGATCCCAGGGTCCTGGAATCGAGCCCCAAATCGGGCTCTCTGCTCAGCAGGGAGCCTGCTTCCTCCTCTCTCTCTGCCGGCCTCTCTGCCTACTTGTGATCTCTGTCTGTCAAATAAATAAATAAAATCTAAAAAAAAAAGCTTTTTAAAAAATTCCAATGAAAGTCTTTAAAAAAATATTTGAATGAAAAGTTCTTTGTCTTCAGAAACAAAGACAAGAACAAAATTGTAGGTAATGCAGGAGCCATACATAGACTCAGCCCTCGGGTTGGGGACAACAGACTCTGGGAAGCTGCCTGATAAGAGAGCCACCAGGATCATGGCGCTGGGCCTCACTGGACCCACATCTCTGTTTGAGTATTTTTTTTTAAGCTAAACAAAGGTGAGTGTGCCATAAAAAGTACGCTCGCTCGGCTGAGGTTTCTTCTTTCAAAGGGAGGATAATTTCACCAAGTTGACTGAAGAGAAAGTGGTGCTTTGTTTTTACAACCAAATGGAATGTAGCCAGTGTCAGCCCTGAATTCCTGTGTTCCGAGGATCTGTCCTTCCAGCCCGGCCATTGGGTGGAGGCCTTGGGCCCTGCCTGCCCTGAGCCCCGGGGCCCCAGCACGGCGTGTGGTCAGTTTCACAAACAGCACAATTCTCTGTCGCTGAATGACCAGCCCTGGGGATAGGGGTGGGGGTGGCAGGGGCTGTACGCCGGCAGCCTGGCGAAGTCTGACTTCACCGGGTGAGAGGCAGGTGGAAGATGGTACGTAAGCCCATGGCCGCCCCTTAGAGCCAGAGACCATCCCTTCGGATTTACTTTACACGGCGAATCAGTGCAGGAATAAAACGTACCTATTCACCAGCAGGAATGAGATCACCCTCTTTTCTAATACTTGGTTATGCGTCTACGTCCCTTATCCGAGAATGACAGCCACTCGGCTTAGGGCAGAGCAAATTCCCTCCGGACTGTGGATAATACTATGTCATTATTCCGTGAGGCATCTAGCTCAGTGCCACCTGGGTCTTAAAGCACTAAAAAAAAATTTTAATTACACAATGGATACGTCAATACCTGCTCGTTGGAAAAGACTCACATGAAACGTGAACACACAAAGTAGGGCTCGGAAGGGTACCTTCCCGCCCTCACTCCCCCAGCTCTGCCCCGAAGCCGCACGTTGCGGTCTCTCTTCCAGTCTAGTTTCTACGAACTTCCCAGTGTCTAATAATACACACCCACGCCACGTACATTCTAATAGGTTGCACATACACAGGGATAGGCACATTAGAGTCTTAAAAATTATTATGGAATAAATAAAATGGGATCCTATTGCGTACATTGTTTCACGGATACGATTTTTTTCAAACTTCGGATGTCTTAGAGATCTGCCCCTACTAGATCGACCTTGTCTATGTGACGGTTGAACAGCACAGATGTATGGTAACCAATCCCCTACTGATGGATTTTTTCCCCCAATTTTTAAAATCATCAAAATTTAAAATCATCGCATAAACTTTGTCATCTTAGCCATCTTTTAAATGATTCTTTAAACACCAAAGGAAGTTCTGCGTCTCATGTTTCCTCCCCGCTCCCTCTTTTTTTTTTTTTTGAAGGATTTTTTTTTTTTTTTAAGTAATCTCTACACCCAACATGGGGCTTGAACTGGCAACCCTAAGATTAAGAGTTATATGTTCCACTGACTGAACCAGCCAGGACCCCCTCACCTTAGCCTTTAAAACTATACAGTTGAGTGGCATTAAGCACACTCGTTATTGTGCAAAATTCCGTCTCCAGAACTTATCTTGCCACACTGAAACTCTGTCCCTCTTAAACATGAACTCCCCATTTCCCTCCCTCTCCCAGCCCCTGGCAACCATCATTCCATTTTCTGCTTCTATGAATTCGACTATTCTTGGTACCTCATAGGAGTGGGATGATAAGTGTTTGTGTGATTGCCTTATGTCATTTAGCTTGCAAGGTCCTCAACTTTCATCCATGTTGTAGCATGTGGCAGAGTTTCCTTCTTTTTTAAGGTTAGTAATATTCCATTGTGTGGATGGACTGTGTTTTGTTCATCTACGCATCTGTGGATGGACGGGCTGCTTCCACATCTTGGCTACTGTGGATAGTGCCACTGTAAACACGAGTGTACAAGGTCTCTTGGAGAGGCTGCTTTCAATTCTTCTGGGTACACACCCAGAAGTGGAATTGGCGGATCACATGGTAATTCCATTCCCAATCTTTTGAGAGACCACTAGGTAGTCTTCCACAGCGTCTGTGCCATTTTTACATTGCCACCAACGATGCACAAGGGTCACAGTGCCTCTGCATCCTCCCCAACACGTATGCTTTTAGAGAAAACGACAGCAGCCATCCTAACGTGTGTGAGGTGATAGCTCGCTGTGGTCTTGACTCGCACTTCCCTACCGATGAGTGTTTGTTGAGCGCCTGTTCATGTGCTTCTTGGACATCTGTATGTCTGCTTTGGAGAAATGTCTGTTTAGTCTCTTGCCCATTTTTGAATCAGGTTCTTTAGTTTTATTTGTTGGTGATATTAAAGGATTTTTAAGTTGTTTTTTTTTACAGTTATTCAATATTTATGAAAACATTTTAGGGGGCAAATTTTTGTGTACATCTTTGCACAAGTGTGACTACTTTTAGAGAGTTTTTATATCAAAAAGCAGGCATGCTAATTTTGATAGATATGGCCAAGTAGTTCTCCAATTTGCTGCTTCCCCCTGTCCTCAACCATGCTTATTATTAACTACCTTTTTTCCTAAATTATAATTCCAATATGTTAACATACAGTGTTATATTACTTCCAGGTGCACAATATAATAAGCCAACAATTCTATACATTACTCAGTGCTCATTATGACAAGTGTATTCCTTAATACCCTTCATGCATTTCCCCCTCCCCCACCCACCTGCCCATCCCCCCTTTGGTGACAATCAGTTTGTTCCTCATAGTCAAGAATCTCTTTTTTGGTTTGTCTCTTTTTTTCTTTGTTTGTTTTCTTTCCTTCTTTCTTTTTTAATTAAGTGGGCTCCATGCCCAGTGCAGGGCTTGAACTCACAACCCCAAGATCAAGAGTCACATGTTCTATTGACTGAGCCAGCCAGATGCCCCTGTTTGTTTTATTTCTTAAGTTCCTCTTATCAGTGAAATCATATGGTATTTGTCTTTCTCTGACTGACTTACTTCACTTAGCATCGTATTCTCTGGATCCATCCATGTTGTTGCAAATGGCAAGATTCCATTTTTTTTTACAGCTGAGTAATAATTCCATTGTACATACATACTACCTCTTTATCCATTCATCTATCAATGGACACGTCGGTTGCTTCCATATCTGTCTTTCTATCTAAAAATATTCATTGTCACATAGCTTATATACAAAGATTGGATGAAAATGCAGATGTGCATGGGACACCTGGGTGTCTTAGTCAGTTGGGCTTGATTTCAGCCCACGTCATGATCTCAGAGTCTTGGGATCAAGCCCCACGTTGGGCTCTGCATTGAGCGTGGAGCCTGCTTGGGATTTTCTCTCTCTCTCTCTCTCTTCCTCACCCTCCCACCCCTGCCACTGCTGGCACATGCGCTCTCTCTCTTAAAAAAATTAAAATTAAAATTAAAAATTAAAAATAATAAAAAGGAAAAGGCAGATTACAGTTTTAAATGAATAGTTGTTTACACACCACCCAAATTAGGAAAAGGAAATTTACCAGTGTTTTACTGGATGATTCTTCCCAGTCATAGCCCTCAACCTAAGACCCAGAGGTAACCATTTCCCTGAATTCACTGCATGAGTATCCCATGATTTGTCCATTGTACAATGATGAACATTTGGGTTACTTCCAATGCTGTGCACATGTCTCCTGATATCTACATGCAGGAGCACTTCCAGGGCAAACATTTTGCTGTGGACGGCTCATGCTTTATTGTAGGACTGACAGGGTCTCTTAAGTGCTTTTGGTTCATGGACCCCTTTTGCTCACTAGTGAAGCCATTGGACACTTTCTTCGAACAACATTTAAAAATATATAAATCAAATACATATAGGATTACAAAGAAAACTAAT